>CM076578.1:1969520133-1969734330 GCA_034641835.2 Pinus albicaulis | reverse complement strand
AACCACCAATAATTACAATGGCTCTCAAAGTACTCAATACAAACTATGAAGTGTGAATAAATTATTTGAAGTCGAACACCTCACGGAATCATTCGATCGAAAGTCAATGATGCAACCTGTCGTCAAAACTGATAAACCTTTCATTAGGGCATGCAGATCCCAAGGTATTGATAAGATTCTAGATCAACTTTCTAGATGATGTGTTTTCGTCAATAGAAAGTGACTCATCATAGAAATGCCCACGACATGAACCCATGAGATCAAGTTTTGTAGAAGTATTTTGCAAGGACTGACTCAGGGATGTTCAATGCGAATGGAGACAAATGTTTTTAATGAATGGTTTATTTAAACTGTCTCTTGAACACATAATGACATTGCAGATGGTTTGGTAACAATTGACCTAAAGCTAATACCCAGAAACCGGCTGAAGAATTTCAATAAGGTTTGATTAACTATTAGACAACGGATTTTCCCAACCCAGGTACAAGTGTGACAAAAGTGTTGTGTTCAAGAGTGGTATACTGCTTAACACAAAGTATGACAACTGGATTCATTTTCTCTCTTTTCCCCCCACCATTGCTGGCAAGTACCTCTTTATTTTTGACAAGCTTGAGGAGGATAACATTTGCTTGTTGTGTAAGCTCATCCTTCACATGAGTCCAAATTAGTATAAAATCAAACCCTAAGAAGGAGTGGTTCTTTCCTGTTTTTAATCGACGGGTCTTTTACTGTTAAGTTTTAACGAGTACAGTATAGGTGAAACTCGGTGTTTTTCAATTTTAGGGAGTCAAAAAAAAACTTAAGCAAAATTTGTGGGTGTAATTTTTCGTAAATTTAGTCTCTCAAGCCCGAAAAAGGATAAAATAATACAGTAGAGAACTCTATTGACCATGATTAGTCAACGTATACCTTTTTCATAAATATTCCATTTCAGTATGGAAAAGGGGTAAATTTATACTGAAGGGACGACCGTTAATTTATTTTAACGAGTTTGAATAGTCAAGTACTCGGCGATATTTTCATGTTTAGAGAGTATGAAAAGGGTTTACAAGGGAACTCTAGGGTTTCACTTTTTCTTAATTTTCAAGAGCTCAAAAAAGTGATAAAAGTGTACTCATCATCAAAATGATTGTTTCACCAGAAAATCCTGTATTCTGCACAAAAACTCGAAAAATTAAACATAACTATTTTTAATAAGTAAAAACATTTGAAAAATAACGTTTTAAAGTGGAAAATAAATAAAATAATATTTTATTTATTCAAAAGATATTATAAAAAGTAGTTCAACAAAGTTATTTTTACCATTTGTATCCAGAGTTGAAAATTGAGAGCCTTTGGCAAAAAAGTTCTGGAGGTGATAACGGAAGAACCGATCGTTCAAATAAAAAATCGCTGAATCTAGGTAATCTAAAACACTCTTCTCTTCATTTTCATGCATTTAAATTCTCTTTTTAATCTTTGAAATCATTTTTTGAGAGGAAAATAGGTTCAAAATTCTGCTCTCGGAGGTCTGCAGGTTATACATGCATTACCTGCGGACCCCGATAATTTTCCAAAGGAAATTTATCGGGCTTCCACACTTTTTATGTAGAGCGTGTGCGAACGTCTGCACTGTCTCAGTGAAAAAATCGTGGAGGAGCCATGAACTAAATAAAAAATATAAATTCTCTCAAAAATAGCCAAAAATTTCTATTTTGATTTCTTCTAATCTTTAAATGCATCCATTTGCAGAGTATTCACAATGCTGGAATGGAGAGAACACGAGCACGAAGAGGTATATGAGGTGGCCATGATAAATCCAAGCACACTACGTGTGCTGAGAAATTGTGGATTGTATAAATTTTGGAAATTTAGCACATGAGGGATCAAGTAGAACTATTGACGTGGTTGGTGAACAAGTGGGATGTCCAAGAGCAATGTTTTATCATTGGTGATCACTAGCTATAACTTGAGCTAGAAGATATTTACTTCCTCATTAGTTTATCCAAAAGAGGTGAACTGTTGGACATTGGGTTCAATGCTCCCTGTGTGTTTTGCGACATGGACTAACCGCCTCTCATGGATCATAACTCTGGTGATTGTAACAGAGAATAAAGCCTGCGGGTTTTGGTCTAACGAAAATCGTGATTCCAACAAGTGGAATCAGAGCGACAGGTCTGGAGTTTGAAACTCACCCATCTCGTGTTGGGGGGAGATTGTTGGACATTGGTTTCAATGCTCCCTGTGTGTTTCACGACATGGACTAACCACCTCTCATGGATCCTAACTATGGCGATTGTAACAGAGACTAAATCCTGCGGGTTTTGGTCTAATGAAAATCATGATTCCAACATGAACCTATTTCTTTGTTTGGAGCTAGGAAAGGTGGCCTGCCTATTGCTAGCTATAAACAAGAATTTTTCAATGAGGAAGTTGATCCCAAAGATAACCGTATCGATAGAAAAACCATTACTTTCTTGCTCTCCACGAAGTCTGAGCTCGAGTCTATAGGTGGTTATGTACGTGGGAAACCAAAACTAGGAGACAAACTTCTAATAGGACAAGGACTGTACAGATGTCCTTAATCATAATACGAGGCCACCACCAGAGTCCTAGTTTGATTTTAGTTGGGAAAGACAATTATTCCTATTTTATCTCAAAGAAAGTTATGTAATTTTGTTATAAGTATGGCTCAGGAGACCGAGAAACAGGGGCTAGATTTATGTTTTATTGCTAGATCTTAGAAGACCGTAAATACTCTGTTTTGAAGAATTTATCCTTTAATGAGAGAGGCATCACTTTATTGCAAGAGCTGAGTCAATATTTAGTAGATTTGCGTGCTAATCCGGTGGTAGAGGGCCCATGATACCTGAGAAGCTTTGTTCATATGGTTTAGATAAGTAACTTAGCCTTGTTTCATTCTTAGTTTAATCAATTTTCTGAACTTTGTGTTTTTATACTTACTTGCAGCGGATGCCACAATTAGTCTTATCCTTACAAAATCTTCCAAAATACCACTCACATTGGATGGGATATAACTTTAGTATTTAGGAGTTAGTTTCATTTCTCTGAACTTTATGATTTTGTGCTCAATTACATCAGTTGTTACAACTAGTCGTGATCTTATAAACTCTTCCAAAATATCACTAACTCTAGATGAGACATAGCTGTGGTGTTTTAGAGCTTTGTTTTGTTTTGTTGAATTGTATGCTTTCATGCTCATTTACATAACATGTTGCAGCCAGTCCTGTTCCATAAATTATTCCAAAATACCACTAATTCCTAATGAGACAGAGCTGAGACATTTTAGTGATTAGTTGCATCTTTAGTCTAGTTGTAGTACTCCGGAGGTAGATGTCACTCTAGTTTAATTCTGTCACCGTGTTTCAAGTTTGATTATGGCACTCTAAGTATAACTCTGTTCACTGTACTTTAAGTTAGATTAGTGACATGCTATTTTAGTTCTAGTTCACTGTATTTCAAAGTTAGGTTAAAAGCATTCTAGTTTAGTTGTGATCACTATGTTTCAAGTTTGACCAAATGCATTCTAGTTCAGTATTATCCATTTTCTTTAAGTTGTATTAAATGTCAAAATTAGACTTCACGGCCTTCATTGTTTACAAACTAATCTTGTTCTGACTTTCTATTAATGCATCATCATATGGACAGGAATGAGTTAGTGATATCAGTTTAAGGCCTTGATTGTTTTGCAATCTTTTACAATTTCACAAATAAGCCTTTTCCCAAAAACTATTTTAGAAAATCTCTAACTTTCGAATGAGGCTTAGTAGTGACAAGTTGAGCTGAAGAATGTATTGATCTTAGCATGGCAAGTTAATTCAGAGTATAAATCTTATTGTGCTACAAATAGTCTTTTTTCAATTGTGTTCCAATAAACTTTTAGCCATGGATGAGATTCTTTGTAATATTGTAAGATGGTTGTTTACTTAGGAGAACCTAATTTGTACTAAACTTGTCCTTTTCTCAAGCTTTTCCAACATATTTCTAATGAATGAATTGGATGAGTTTATGCTATGAGTTATTGAGTTCATGTTGTGATTTATTTTCTTGCTATGAGTCATTATCAAACTTTGCATTTTCTGTTCTTTAGTATAGGTTTTGCTCTGTTTTTAGTGTGACCAACAACTGTTCTTTTTCAACATTTAGTTCTTTTCCTTCTTAACATAAAACCACAAAACCAAAAACATCATAAAAACACTAAACACAACGTAGTGAGAAACAGATACCTAGGCACATATAGTGAACCTCACTTCAACAGTTTACTAACCCTGGTTGATAATTTATGACCTCAATTTAGGAACACTAAATTGACCACAAAATTTTGGTGCCGTTTCCTGGGAAGTGTAACTAGGTAGCCTTGTTTTGTACCTCCCAAAAACAATGACATGCGTAGAGAAAGAGACTCAAGGGGTAGATTCATAAGAAGTAGAAGCTTGATTCCTAGAAAACCACTTGTTTCACCAAGACCAAGAGCCAGCACACCTCCAACTCAAACCCACATTCCATCTTTTACTGATTCTAGACTTCTAGAGGACTTAAGATCAGATATTCCATCAGAAGGACCTTCCACTTTACCCACTGAACCTGTCTTGGAAGAAGATTCAGAAACCCCTGCTAGGGACTTAAACCTTTCAACTTCCACAGAAGAATCAACTATGGCAGAAGAAGGTGGAGGAGGAGTTTTTAATGGAGAACACACACTATTTGGAGGGGGTATAGGTAGAGGTATAGGAGAAGGAGGTAGAGGTGCAGAAGGAGAAGGAGGTAGAGGAAGAGGTAGAAGAGAAATGGGAAGCTCTTTTGGGTTTCCTATAGTAGATGAAGAAACCAATACAACTATGAAAAACATCTCACCCTCTGTCCTTCCAAACTTTTATGGACTTAAAATTTAAGATCCTAAAACCTTCCTATTTGAATTTGAAGTCTTATGTAGAACCTATGACTACTTACAAGATGCTCAAAAACTTAAACTATTTCCTTCAACATTGAAAGGAGCAGCATTGAAGTGGTTTATGAGTTTGATCAACAGTTCTATTAGAACATGGGAAGACATGAAACAAGCACTTCTAGAGAGGTATTTGGATTACTGTATGCCAATCAACCATAAGGAGGAAGTGTTTAAAATGCTACAAAAAGAGGATGAAAATCTGGAAGATTTGTTGGAGAGATTTAACTACAACATCAAAAGAGAAAAAATGGAAAACTTAGACCAAGACACCTTGAAAGCTCTCTTGTTGAAGACAATTAGGGATGAATGGTTAGATATCCTTAACATGATGGGAAAAGGGGATATATCTCAGCTCACATTACCTGAAATAGCTGAATTGTGTATCAATCTTTCAAGAGGGAAATCTAAAACTATAAAAGGACCAAGAGACCCTGCTCTTGCAAGGGCAAGTAAGTCTGCTTCTAGGATAGTAAGTAGGGCAGAAATAGGACATATGCTTGATGGATTCAAATCTGATATCTTAGGGAGTCTTAGTAAACAAATAGACACCCTTAAGTTACAAAACAAGCAAAAATCTGAATCTGATGCCTTAGCAATCTTTTGTCCCAAATGTAGAAAGAAACATGCCTTGAGAGAGTGCCCTTTGGATGCAAAAGTTGTAGACTTGTGTAATTTGTTCAGAAAAACATGAGACCAAGAGTTTTCCTTCACTTCCTAGTCTTAAATCTGTCTTTCATGAATAAATTCCTACAAGTTCCACAGAATCTCTCAATTTTGTCTCCAGGAGGCCTTGGCAAGGACCTCAAACACAAGGATTTCATGATCAGTTGTATAATCAAATGCCACCAAATTGGAATTCTTGGCAGCAGCCTTGGCCCCAATTTCAAAATCAATCACAAACTTGGGCGCAAGAAGCACAAAATCCCTATGGAAGATACTCTCAGTATTACCAATATCCACCATCGTATCCACCATATCCACATTTCCCTCCTCAACAAAATTTTCAACAAAATCCTCAAAATCCACAACATCAAAATCAACCACTTCCATTACCATTTCCTCAGAAAACAAATCAGTTGCCTGCCCAACCTATACCAAACCCCAACAATAAAAATCCTCAGAACACAGACATGATAGAAGGCCAACAGTTTCCAACTTATTTGATCACTCCTTTAGACCTTAGTGATGTTCAACTTAGGTTTGGAAGAATACTTGAAAAGAGGAAACCTTCTGTAATCATACAAGAGCAAGACAATTCTGAGGAAGATTCTCTACGGATAAATAAAATTCTTGAAGAGAACACAACTTTCCAAGACTCAAACATTGAAAAATCAAAACAAAAAGAACCAATAATTTCAACTCCTGTATTAGAGCAGCCATCAACATCCACTTCTACACCCCCCTTTCTAGAAAGATTACAAATTGATAAGGGTATAGAAAAAAAAAATATGGTGCCTAATTATGATTTCCTAGATGAGCTAAGAAATGTTTGTATCAAGATTCCATTATTACAAGCCATCAAGGAAATTCCAATCTTAGCAAAAACAATAAAGGAGTTGAGCATGAAGAAAACAAGAAAAAGAATAAGAGAAACAAAGAAAATTCAACTGGCAGGAAAAATAGCAGACATCATGATGGGTAAGATGGCTATTCCAAAGTATCTAGACCCAGGAAATCCACTTGTTAAAATTCACATCAATGGAATTGAGATCCAAAACACACTTATTGATTTAGGAGCAGCAATCAATATCATGAGTAGACAAATCATGGATAAACTGAAACTTCCTAATTTTCTTTTTACACCCACATTATTACAATTAGCAGACTGATCTTTCATCAAATCTGATGGGGTAATAGAAGACATTCCAGTGTCCCTAGATTCTTGGGAATATCCTGTGGATTTTATGATCCTAACTCCTAAGAATAATCTAGGGGGGCATCTTGTTATATTAGGAAGACCTTGGTTAGCTACAGCTGATGTTTTCATTAGTTGTAGATCTGGTGATATGTACATCTCTGATGGTAGTTCAACCAAGAAATTTACCTTGTATCCTTCAGCAAAAACAATTACAGAATTAGATGATACTCAATGGATAGAGGATGAAGAAGACTTACAACCTCTCTTCACAATTTCAGAACTTAGTGAAGATAGCCAGATTTTGAACACCTTAGAAAAATTTGAATCCTCTTCGGAATATAAGCATGAAAAATTTCAAGAAGAATCCAACATTGAGTTCTTATCATCAAGACAGATGTCTCTTTACTCCATGGATAAATTTGGCAGCTCTACAATTGAGATATTTTCAGGCAAAACTTTAAACATAAACAAGAACCTAGAGAAATCTCAACAAGAAGAGCTAGTCAAGATATTACAGAGACATTCTTCTGCATATGCATGGGAGTACAATGATATGAAAGGGATAAGCCCCAAGACTTGCACTCATCACATCTATATAGAGGAAAATTGTAAACCAATCAGACAACCTCAAAGACGGATGAATCCAAATCTTAGGGAGATTGTTAAGGAAGAATTGCAGAAATTGTTAAATGTTAACTTTATCTATCCCATTTCAGATAGTTAGTGGGTTTCTCCTTTGGTAATTGTGCCAAAGAAAAATGGTAAATGGAGGGTATGTATTGACTACTGGGAATTAAACAAATCTACTCTTAAAGATCATTTTCCCCTACCTTTCATAGATCAGGTGTTAGATACATTAGCTGGAAAAAAGTACTTCTCATTTTTAGATGGGTTTAGTGGTTATAATCAAATTCAAGTAGCACTTGAAGATGAAGACAAAACCACATTTACCTGTCCTTGGGGTACCTATGCTTACCGAGTATTTCCATTTGGACTATGCAATGCACCTGCAACATTTCAAAGGGCAGTACTAGGAATCTTTTCAAATCTAATACATGATTGTGTAGAGGTATATATGGATGATTTCACAGTTTATGGAAACACATTTGAAGAAGCCTTAACAAACTTGGAAAAAGTTTTAAAGAGATGTAAAGAAGCAAATATTTCACTTAGTCATGAAAAGTGTTTTATGATGTTCACTGAAGGAATTGTTTTAGGACATCACATTTGAGGGGATGGGATTAGAGGTCATGAGTCAAAAGTTGAAGTCATCTCTAACTTATCTATTCCAAGTTGTCAAAAAGATGTTAGAAGTTTTCTAGGATTCAGAGGACATTATCGAAGGTTTATAGAAAAATTCACCAAGATAGCATCTCCACTTTTCAAATTACTTACCAAATACTGTGAATTCAAGTGGAATCCTGATTGCTAGTTAGCCTTTGAGACCCTGAAAACAAAAATCTCTGAAGCACCTATTTTAAGGGGACCTAACTGGAAGTTACCTTTTCATATTTCAATAGATGCCTCAGATATAGCTCTAGGAGCAGTATTAGGACAAAAAGACCTGATTCCTTATGCCATCTACTATACCGGTAAAAATTTGACTCCTTCAGAGTTAAACTATACTGTAACTGAAAAAGCGTTTTTAGCTGTTTTTCATTCCATAAACAAATTCAGACACTATATAACAGGCTATGAAAATTTTGTTCACACATATCACTCTGCAATTAGATATCTAATGAACAAATCAATTACTAATGGCAGAGTCATAAGATGGTTATTGCTTTTACAAGAATTCAACATTACCATTCTAGATAGGCCTGGAAAACAAAACACAGTAGCTGATTTCCTATCTAGACTCAAAAACATCAAAGACAATACTCCAGTTGAAGATCAATTCCCCGATGAATATATTTTTGCAATTTCTACTCAAACTCCTTGGTTTGCTGGCATTGCTAATTATTTAGTTTTAGGGAAATTTCCTTCAATAATGAATGCAAGAGATAAAAGAAAGATCATTTATGACAGTGCAAAATATTCATGGGTTGCTAATGAGTTATACAAAACAGGTCCAGATTTTATCATTAGGAGATGTGTTCGGGAAGATGAGATGCCTAAGATCCTCAAGGCATGTCATGATGAACCTTGTGGCGGACACTTTGCTGATAAAAGGACAGCTTATAAGGTCCTTCATTTAGGATACTATTGGCCATCCCTTTTTAAAGATGCTAAAGAGTATGTCAAAAGGTGTGAAAGTTGCCAAAGGGTAGGGAAACCTTCTCCTTCAGGTGAGATGCCATTGCAGCCTCAGGTACATATTGAACCTTTTGAAAAATGGGCTTTAGATTTTGTAGGAACTATTAGTCCTCCATCAAGACAAAAGAAATATATATTAGTTTGCACTGATTATGTTACCAAATGGGTAGAGGCCAAGCCATTACTTTCTGCTACTGAAGCATCTGTAGTTAATTTTCCTTTTTAGGATATTTTTACTCGTTTTGGTGTCCCAAGGGAAATTTTTACAGATCAAGGAGCTCAATTTACATCAAATCTAGTGGAACAAATGATGGAGAGGTACAAAATTAGACACAGAAAATCTACTCCCTATCATCCACAAGCAAATGGTCAAGTGGAATCTACTAATAAGGTCATTGAAGGGATCCTAACGAAGACTGTTCATTTGCATAGAAGAGATTGGGTAGATAGGCAGCTTCCTGAAGCCTCGTGGGCTTATATAACTACATGGAGGAGCACAATAGGCCATACTCCTTATGAACTTGTTTATGGAAAGCAAGTTTTGTTCCCCATAGAGTTTCAGATTCAAACTTTCAAAATAGCAGTTCAGCTAGGACTTGATCTAACGGAGGCACAAAAGCACAGATTGGAGCAGATTAATGAATTGGATGAGATCAGACAAGATGCGGTTCAGAAAACAAGTATATTCCAACAGCAAAGGACTAGATGGCAGGAAAAGTACATCAAGTAAAAGAAGTTCAAAGAAGGTGACTGGGCTCTCTTGTTTGATTCAAAGTTCAAGGATTTTCAAGGTAAATTCCAAACACATTGGCTTGGGCCATATGAAATTATAAGAATTTTTGACAATGGAGCAATAAAAATCAGGACAATAGATGAAGAGATGGTCACTTTTCTTGTAAATGGTCATAGATTGAAGCTGTATCACAAGCCACTTTCAAGAGAAGAATTTGTCAAGAGATTTCAGGAAAACAGTAATGTGAAGTTAATGAAGAAGAATTTTTCTTCTTCATCAACTTAGTTGAATTTTCTGAAGTCAAAAGCATTAAAAAAAAATAAAAAATAAAAATAAAGGTATAAACATGAAAACTAATCACTGATTAGCATGTTTATATAGAAAAGATAGAGTGAAAATCAGAATCTTTCTGACACTAGCTTTTCAAATTTGTTCTTTTTCTGCAAGCAGCTATTACAAAATCATAAGTGCAAACCCATATTTCACTTATGATTCATTTCATTCCATTCATCCATACTTCACTCCACTTCATAATAGTGATTCATTTCATTCCATTATTCACTTCACTTATACTCCATTACACCATACTTCATTATCCATTTTTAACTCATTTCATACAAACATTCCATTCATGCTTCAAACCTTTCCATTCCATGTTTTAAGACTTCTACAGGTACATTCTGCAATCAGTCAGACATTCTGCAGCCATTCAGACATTCTGCAGCCAGCCAGACATTCTGCAGCCAGAGATCCTGAAGGCACTATCCAGTAATCCCTTGATTGAGCAACAAATTGATCCTGCATATCCAAGACAACAAGAAAAATCAAAGGAGTTATGAGGACTGAAGACCAATGATTTTCAAAGGAGGACAAAGCATATCAAAACCAAAAGAAAAAAAAAAATCAAAGGAAAGGCAAAGGTAAAAGTTATGAAATTATTATAGTAACAGATCATGAAAGTTTAGCATAGTTAAGTCATGTATGATTCAAAAAGGTTATTTTAATTAGTCGTGTTGATCATGCCTATGAAACCTATCATAAAAACTTTGGACAAAATCCCTTCCATCTTGCCATATCCGATCATCATTTAAAACATAACGGTTAAGTACTGAAGTGATTTGATCAGTCACGTCACTAGGCCAAAGTATTTAATGATAATTTTGAATTTCTCACAAAATATCTCCGCGGTCTTTTCTTCCGTGATAACTCTCAACTCATTAATCCGTGTGAATCACCCTCACCACATTATACTCATTTCATAACTACTCCATATCATTTCTTTCCGCAGCAAATTCTTAGCCATTCTGGTCTGTAAAACAGAGGAAACATTTGTGGAGTAAAAACATCTCTTTAACAGCCATTTTCACCGTGAGCAGATTTCCGCAGCCAATTCTTAGCCATTTCGGTCTGTAAAACAGAGGAAACATCCGTGGACTAAAAACATCTCTTTAATATCCATTTTCACCGTGAGCAGAGGGGCAGTAATTTGAAGGTTGAAAAGATAAGTTATGGGTCTCATAGTAAGAATTGAACCAGTTGGAACCAAGTACTTGGAAGGCTATCCACAAATCAGAGAAATGCTACAGCAGGTTGGGTGGTTGCAATTTTTAAAAAAATTCAATGGTTTTCACAAAGAAGTGACTAAAACATTTGCACGGTCCTTTAATGGAGCGGAGGTCGAAATAGGATATGTTAAATTCACCATTATAGAGGCTTTCATTGTAGAAGCAACGAAATTACCCAGGCAAGGAGAAAGGTGGTTCAAAAATAGGGAATTTCATAACGAGGCATGGAGGCAAATACTCAAAACTCCAGGTATGGATTTTTCCATTTTTAAGAAAGGTATCCCTAGCTCAGCACTAAAGAATAAATGGATGAATTTGTTGCTCATTTTGCAAAAAATTATCACTTGTGAAGGAAGATTCGGTACCCTCTTTGTTTATCATATTCGGTTAATGATGCATTTCTTAGATGAAGAAATTAATTTTCCCTTTTTCCTACTTCATAGTCTTAAAAGAATGGCCTCAAATGTTCAAAAAAGGGTTCAATTTCTAGAAACAACCTTGTATCACCATGGTTTAATCAAAATCTTAATTGAACATTATTTGAGGAAAATGGGAGATAATTGGGATGAGTTTCTAGTGAGGAACCACTTTGAGGAACCCAAGGAATCTCCACCTGAAAGAAAACATACAAGAAGAAGCAGGAGAAGGGAAATTTCCAAAGCTGTTGAAATTGAAACTGGTAAATCATTACAAGAGGACAGTGAAGAGATGATTTATGAGAAATTGGCTCAAATAAAGAAGCAGCTTTAGAAGGAGAGAATAATAAGAAGATATGCCAAGGACAGAGGAGAAGGGCCATCCCAACCAAGACGGAGCCACAGACTTAGAGGTATACTAAAGAAGACAGAGGTTAGACAAACAGGGATCATAAACATTGAGGATGAAGAAACTCCAGAAATAGACCCATCACAACAACAAATTTACAATTATATTGAGTCATTAGAAAGGAGAGCTTTAGAAAGTAGAGACAGAACTTCTAGCCCACCAGAATCTGAAATTGATATGCTAAGAAGAGATAAGTATGAGTTAGAAGTACTCAATAGGCATATCAGGAATGAGAATGACATTTTGAAGGAGCAGGTTAAGCTTAAAAGTGATATGAATTCAACTCTGTCTCTACAAATGAAAAAGTTGTACAAGGCCAGTGAAAAATTGAAGAATAAAAACAAAAGGTTAAGCAGGGCACTTACAAATTTGAGGTTCAAGTTAGTCATAAGAAAGCCCAGAAGGCCACTAACTGTCAGGAAAAACAGAAGAAGAGGGTTGGATGTCCTAGCATAGGTCTCAGAGTACATGGAATATTTGCATGAGGACATGCAAAAGCCTTGCAATGGGGGTATGTTGAGCCCCAAAGATGTCCTTCTTTTCCACCATATTTCACTTCATTTTCTTTGTCCCTCATCAATTACAGGCTTAAATGATCAATAGGATTGATTAGGATTACTTTAAGAATGTATATAATGACTAACTTTCTATGTTTTCATGATTTTGTTATTGTAGCAATTTTTGACTAGACTCGGCTACATAACGTAGTCATTCTGTAGCCAGTCGCCTATTTCACAGCCATTCTCATGTTTACGTAGGTTCCATGTGTCACCTCAAGGAAAAATGCATATGGTCGTATTCCACATCACTCCCCCATCATTTCTTTCTCTCCACGAAGTCTAAGCTCGAGTCTACAGGTGGTTATGTACGTGGGAAACCAAAACTAGGAGATAGACTTCTAATAGGACAAGGACTGTACAGATGTCCTTAATCATAATACAAGGCCACCACCAGAGTCCGAGTTTGATTTTAGTTGGGAAAGGCAATGATTCCTATTTTATCTCAAAGATAGTTATGTAATTTTGTTATAAGTATGGCTCAGGAGACCGAGAAACAGGGGCCAGATTTATGTTTTATTGCTAGATCTCAGAAGACCGTAAATACTTTGTTTTGAAGAATTTCTCCTTTAATGAAAGAGGCATCACTTTATTGCAAGAGCTGAGTCAATCTTGAGTAGATTTGCGTGCTAATCCGGTGGTAGAGGGCCCCTGCTACCTGAGAAGCTTTGTTCATATGGTTTAGATAAGTAACTTAGCCTTGTTTCATTCTTAGTTTAATCAATTTCCTGAACTTTGTGTTTTTATACTTACTTGCAGCAGATGCCACAATTAGTCTTATCCTTACAAACTCTTCCAAGATACCACTCACATTGGATGGGATATAACTGTAGTATTTAGGAGTTAGTTGCATTTCTCTGAACATTATGATTTTGTGCTCAA
Organism: Pinus albicaulis; assembly: GCA_034641835.2. NCBI lineage: Eukaryota > Viridiplantae > Streptophyta > Pinopsida > Pinales > Pinaceae > Pinus > Pinus albicaulis. The sequence goes on along the minus strand of CM076578.1, from coordinate 1,969,720,706 downwards.
TTACATCAGTTGTTACAACTAGTCGTGATCTTATAAACTCTTCCAAAATATCACTAACTCTAGATGAGACATAGCTGTGGTGTTTTAGAGCTTTGTTGTGTTTTGTTGAATTTTATGCTTTCATGCTCATTTATATAACATGTTGCAGCCAGTCCTGTTCCATAAATTATTCCAAAATACCACTAATTCCGAATGAGACAAAGTTGAGACATTTTAGTGATTAGTTGCATCTTTAGTCTAGTTGTAGTACTCCGGAGGTAGATGTCACTCTAGTTTAATTCTGTCACCGTGTTTCAAGTTTGATAATGGTAATATAAGTATATCTCTGTTCACTGTACTTTAAGTTAGATTAGTGACATGCTAGTTCAGTTCCAGTTCACTGTATTTCAAATTTAGGTTAAAAGCATTCTAGTTTAGTTGTGATCACTGTGTTTCAAATTTGACCAAATGCATTCTAGTTCAGTATTATCCATTGTTCTTTAAGTTGTATTAAATGTCAAAATTAGACTTCATGGCCTTCATTGTTTACAAACTAATCTTGTTCTAACTTTCTATTAATACATCATCATATGGACAGGAATGAGTTAGTGATATCAGTTTAAGGCCTTGATTGTTTTGCATTCTTTTACAATTTCACAAATAAGCCTTTTCCCAAAAACTATTTTAGAAAATATCTAACCTTCGAATTAGGCTTAGTAGTGACAAGTTGAGCTGCAGAATGGATTGATCTTAGCATGACAAGTTAATTCAGAGTAGAAATCTTATTGTGCTACAAATAGTCTTTTTCCAATTGTGTTCCAATAAACTTTTAGCCATGGATGAGATTCTTTGTAATATTGTAAGATGGTTGTTTACTTAGGAGAACCTAATTTGTACTAAACTTGTCCTTTTCTCAAGCTATTCCAACATATTTCTAATGAATGAATTGGATGAGTTTATGCTATGAGTTATTGAGTTCATGTTGTGATTTATTTTCTTGCTATGAGTCATTATCAAACTTTGCATTTTGTGTTCTTTAGTATAGGTTTTGCTCTGTTTTTAGTGTGACCAACAACTGTTCTTTTTCAACATTTAGTTCTTTTCCTTCTTAACATAAAACCACAAAACCAAAAACATCATAAAAACAGTAAACACAACGTAGTGAGAAACAGATACCAAGGCACATATAGTGCACCTCACTTCAGCAGTTTACTGACCCTGGTTGATAATTTATGACCTCAATTTAGGAACACTAAGTTGAGCACAACAGTTGCGTTCACAGTATACAGATTGTGTGGGAGCGTAGCTCCACACGTCGCTACTAAGTCCCAGATGCATATAGCGGTTGAATGCTTTAGAGGCACCATTTTTAATTGGTGTGAAGGAGTACTGGTTAATATGAAAGGCCAGTTGACCAAAGGCAAAAACTGAAAGTTGAAAAACTTTGGATATAGTGCTATCTTGGTTTCTTTTTCTCTGGAGAGGATTCCATTCCTTGCCCCTCAACTTATCCCTGTTGATCCTAGTGAGATTAGAGAGCCTCATATGGTACGCTGGGTGGCATTGATGGCCCGTCATGGTGAGGTTGTGAGGTAATTCGATTTACAACCACATATTTTCATTGATTGCAGAACCAAATCTTCACCATTTAAGATTTCCCGTATGTAGGGATATATTTTCGTGGTGATATCGAGATGTCCCCACCTCCAGGGGCACAATGGGACGAGTCAGGTAAATGAATAATTTTGATGTGTTTTAACTCTAATTTTTATTTTTATTTTTAATCGTCCAATACTGATGAAAAAAAATTTAAATTCATATGTTGGTCTACAAAGACTAACTACTCTTCGCCATTTTGAAAGACGAAAAACAGAGCTTGTCGCACAACCACAAAATTAGGCGGTAGAGATCCTTACTGACATGGAGCACAAACTAGAGAGGTTGACTATAGATATCCCAGAGATGTCGATGGATGACATTCCCCTCCATCTCTAGAGTCACGTTACTGGTGTTCCATGCTAGTTTAGGAGATTCTTGTGCAAGGTGGTGCAGGCGATAGTTTACTAACATGATCATCACCATGGATAGTGAATGATCACTGCGAACTATTGTATTTTTTTTTTTTTTTTTTATCACTATCTTTCACATCATAAGGTGTTTTAAACCTATGATCACAGATGATGTAATATTTTTTGAAAACACTACTTTTATCTATGATATTACTACCTTTTCTGATTACCTTTTTCAACACATATTGAATGTTGTTTTGGTTTACTACTTTAACATTGAAAATGTCTATTTATAACACTACTAGCTAATGCATCAGCCAATGTGTTTAAATTTCTCATAATGTGTTGATATTCGATGTAATCAAACTATCATCCCAAGAGATGAACCTTCAAAAATAATCGTTATAACACTAAATTTTTAATTGCATATACTCTCTTTAAATGTAATACAATGAGTTCAACATCTAACCTAACGATAAAAATTCGAATTCCAAATGAAATGGATTCAGATAATAACTCAATAACTGCGCTATATTATTCGTTGTTTGACCCAGGCTTACCCCATGCATAGAAACTAATTCATCAGTGGGTGAATAAATAACCCAAGTTGCGGAAGAAATATTCTGTGTACTATGACAAGCACCATCAACAAAAACAATCTACGTTTGAAGGGTTGTTTGTTAGTATGAATCTTTTGTTGAAATGTACGAAAAAATACCACTTTAGCTATGCATAAAAAATAGCCCTAACATCAAATGTGGGTGCCAATATATTCAAATTTGTAGTTAGTTGATCAAGATAAATGCTGCACAAATCTAGATCTATGCATAAAAAGACATTAAGCAGTAAAAATAAGGTTTTGCTCCATACATCCAATAGATAAGACAAGAACAATATTTTTGAAAGAATTTTTATATTAAGGGCACCTGAGAGGAAAACAAGAAAGGTGTTTCCAATTCTCCTCAATGGGATGGGTTCTTGAAATTCCTCAACACTTCAGATATAGAATTTCTCTCTCTTGTTGGTGTAGAAAACCCAGACAAACATAGAACTCAAAGGGAGCTCACAAAGCAAAGAATGGAGAATGTGACAATGATAATGGCTCAAAGTCAGACCAAGGGCATAGATCCAGAGTGATCTAATGAGCAAAAAAAGGTGACAAATGAATGGGAAAACCCTTCTATTTATAACAAAATATTAGGTCATTCTAGATCTGGGTGCATGATTAAAATAATATTAACCGAATCTAGATCCACCGTTTATGGAATATTTTATTATATTTGTTGGAGGGAAAAGGCATTTGACTTGGGTCAAATCCATTTATTTGTAAATAATAAATAAATAAATGATTTATTTATTATTTTAAGGAAGTGGTTGAATGATAATTAAATAAATAATGATTTGTTTAATTATTTATAAATGATTTAGTGATATTTAACAAGGAATATTATTTAAATAAAATTTAAATAATTATTCCTAGAAAATAATAAGATAAATAAAGATTTATCTAATTAATTTCCTTGTTTTGGGTGAAATATGACCAGGAATAATAATTAAATTATTGTTTAATTAATTATTCCATGAGGAAAATCAAACAAATATAGATTTGTTTAATATTTCCCTTTGGGGTTTCCTGTTTAGACCATAAACAACCAAATAAATGTGTTTTATTAGGTTATTTCACATAGTGAAAGCAATTTTACTTAGGGTAAAATTGGTCTTACATGGTGTACTTGGGTCCATCTAATGATAATAGGTTAGATGACCAAAAAATGGTGTAATAAATTGCCCCCCAGCGTGCGAGTGTTAGGAGAAAATCATATGACCGAAGTAGTTTTAAGAACTCAATCACCAGACATCAAAAGGGAAGTCAGAGAGAGAAATGTAAGGTAGCCTAATGTGCTGGAGAACTAGACCCTGAGGAGACGAGACTTACAGGTGCACCAAGTCTCTTTTTATGAGAGGGTACCTATGCTAGAGGCGGCGGGGGAGGCATACCTTTGCCCGCCGAGAAAAAGTACAAAATAATAGTGCGTCTAGTAAACAAGGGACCGAAATATAAAGTACATGCTGGCATAAACATGAGACAGATAAAAGATAGAATGATGAATCCCACATACATGGTGTGCCTGGGATAACAGCCAGGACTTATAAAATAATATCTGAGTACATGAGATACAAGTACAACCCAAATGCCCCCTATCAAGAGGGAAGGGATCTCAAAATCTGACTGATACATGAAAATCAAAGAGGTGTTGCAAGTGGCTAAGGCCGACATCATCAAATGTATGGAGCTGCATCGAAGGCTGCGAGGAAGAGGTCATCCGGGCATGTGGGGGGCTACCTGCAGGGCCACCCCCTCATGAGGGTTGAGACATCTCACACACACCCGAGAATCATGAAGAACAGTTGTTGTATCACTGGACCATCAAGTATACGGATCTCGATCATGCTGAAAGGAGCTGAAGGTGAGAAACAACCAAGTAAAAGGGCAATAACTAGTCCCTTTTCCTGATCTGGGGCGCCGAACAAGAATGGAAGATGGAACCAAGGTACACCGCCCTCTAGACCTGTCTTTTGGAATGAATGAGTTGATGTTGACAGAAGGAGGTCCACCATAGGTGAGGAAATAAGGAATCCTCAACTAAGGCATGAGAGAAAATAGTAGGGCAACTGACAAACTGACACCAATGATGATGATGAAATGGGGGGTACTGAGTAGCGAATGGACGACTTCCTTTGTTAAAGCATAAAAGGCATGGATGACCTGGCAGCGACTGACGCAATATCAAGAGGGGTAGGGGACAGTGGGACTGAAGGCCATAATGTGCGACACGAGAGAGGGACCAAGGAATGAAGGATGGAGGACTATAGCGGGATACAAAAGGACTCAGGATAGACTCCATGAATGCGGGGATGACTCAACTCGGATGCTCTAAACAAGGGCGATTCGATGGTGCTGCCACCCAGTAATGGTCCAATGGGGAACCATAAAAACATGAGTACAAGATGGTATCTCATGACAAAAATCAACACGAACAAGGACAAGTATGGAGGCAAGGTGGTGCCCCAAGTACAAGTGTTGTAAGTGAGGAAATCCGATTTGGAGGAGAAGTGAAGAGACCCTTCTTGGAAAAAATGTGTTTTGGTGAAGTATCAAGTAACTAAAAACTAATGGGTACCTAGAGCTCATGAATAGGTCAGGTCTCACTTTTTGGGGTCTGTTCTATGACTTGGGTAGCAGGTACTGGGCAGAAAACTGCGACATGTCCCAGGAAATGACCTGAAAAGTGCGACCTGTCAGAGAAAGGGGGTTTCAGTGCTATTTTTTGGCTGAGATCTAGGATTTTTATGGTTGAGGGGCATAGGTGCCCACAAGCATGTTGTGGTCATGCCAAAATGGATTTAGAAAAAGGGGGATCTAAACACATTTTAATGATGTGGTGCGCCATTTGTTTTCATTATGGTTATGCAGTTTGAGAAAGGAAATGGAGGATTACCAATATCTTTTAGTACTACATATATGAATCAAATGGAATTTAAGTTTCCAGGTTGGCATACCTGGTGTCACTATCCCAAAGAGAGGATTTGGAGATAATAAATTGATTCTCTCCTAGAAAACCCATAGGTTGGTCAACAACAATGTCTAAGAGACTGGGTTGTTGATGTGAGATGAAGGAACGATAAGGGGTATCATCCCTAGAGTGATCTGAAGTGATATGGGACTCTAGATGTTCTTCTATATGTGGAAGAATGATGGTACTAAAGTCGACACAACCAGATACACTAGGAGAGTTGTGGAGAATTGCTTCTCTTGGTCTCCCAAATATGGGTGCCCCTTACCCAAACATTGGGTTTCAATGTAATGGCCATATGGTGTATGTGGTTCGAACGCATGGGGTCGATGTAAGGGGGAATAGAGAAAGTCAGGGGAGGTGATTCCTTCCATAATTTCATCATCGTGATAGAAGATGGGGTGACTGGTGGAAGAAAGACCACCTGACGTGGCGAAGCTACCTGACTCATCATCATGAGAAGAGAGGGTCACATGCGCATCGTCACAAGGGGTGACAGAAGAGTAAGAAGATAAAGGATCTACCGATGTTGAGCCCAGGGTGATCGCTGAAGGGGGGTCAAGCGAAACATCAAGGGAAGTCGCCAAGGGGGCTTCCACCGAAGGTCTCATGGATGATGATAGGTAGAAAATGGTGGTAGCAGGCTCCGTCATCTCGACATCGGGAGGGGGAATGTCAATGGGAGCGGGTAAATCCTCAAGCTGACCTGAAGCATACTGTGCAAGTATGGGAGAGGCGGATTGATTATGTTCAATCTCGTACTCTCGAACTACCTCTAAAGAGGCGTGGTAATGCGTCAGGTGGGGACAATGGTGGGAATAATGGCTATGGACACCACACAGAGCACAGGGTTTGTTGGTGCGAATAGTCTTTGGGTTCTGTTAGACTCCTATACCAATAGGTGTCATTTTTCATGATTGTCTTTATTGAACTATGGAATATGTTCAAACCTTTTTCTTGAGCAAAGGTGTTCCATATTCTTGAAAAACCAAAAAAAAAAAAAAATTCAAAAAATGTAAAGAGGGTATACCCTGAAAGAAAAATCAAAGGGTAAGAAAAAATAAAGTGGTCAAAAAAGTGAAAGAAATGAACCCCAAACAAAAATAGACCAAGGAAAGTGTGCAAATCCAAATGCCACTACTATTTCATTTTTTTTGTAAATAAGTAATTGTGTACAACTTGTTAAACTTTGCCACAATTTATGAAGGGTCAAACTGTTTAAACTTGACTTATTCATATTTCAATTTCATGTTATAGAATAGAGAATAAATATCTGACCAAACAGTTTAATCTTGGCAGATAAGTAGATAGGTAGAGTTAATAAAAGGTGCTCAACAGTTTAATCTAAGCCCTTGGATGTAATAAGGGTAGAATTAGATAGATTTGCCTTGTAAAAGAAAAGAAGATTGATAAGGGTTTGCAAGTCCAAATGCACCCTAATAAAGAAGAGAAAATGGTAGTGTCAAGTAGATAGGGTAGGTAGATGGTGTTGCAAATTTTTATATGATGAATGATGGTGCTAAATAGGTTTGATCCTTTACTTTCATCACAAGTACTGAAGCAGAAAAAACACTGAAGAATTCACAAAAAGCAAAGTCAAAATCTTTAACTTCCCACATCACTTTCTCCCTAAATTTTTAGTAATTTCCCCAAAGTGCTAAGGTATTTGGAGATCAAAGGGGCTCAAGGCATTTCCTTGACTTTTGGAGGGACTGGACCCTCGGCCTAATGATAAAAAAGACCTAAGTACTTGAGATTATTTGTTATTATAATCATTCACTTTTAACCTTTTCCTAAGTAAAATCCTATTTTACTTAGGAAAATCATGTAAATTTCCACAATAAACCCTCAAGATTACTTGTTATTCTAAGTCTAAGTGCTGAAGTTGATATAATGTGGTTTACTTCATAAATCTTCACTTCCTTAGATGTGCAAAGTATTTTGAGTTGTCCTTATCCCTTTGTCATATTTACATTTAACTCTATTTACTAAATCCCTAGTCAAAATGCCTTATCCTAAGTATATAACTCCTTTTATATAAATATCCAAAAAACCCATCTTATTATAAAGTTTAACCAAAGTATTTATTTCCCAATTATTCATTAAAAACCCACATTTTGCGCCCTTTGGTTAAATATATCATTATATAATAGTCCCGCCCCTTATGGTAGTTAAATTGATTTAATTTATTACCATATAATAAGAAATATCGAGAAAAAAATTTAAACATATAATTTTATATGTTTAAAAGAAAAATGAATAATGCCGAAGTTTTAATTTAAACTAAAAACTTCGGAAAAAACCCCCATGCCACCGTGGCTCATCCACTTGGCATCCCACCCGACACTTTAACCATAATCGAGACCCTGCCGTGACCCCAATTTTTCATTAGACCATGGGATTAATTAATTATCAGAATTAATTGATAGCCACTCCCTCCGCCTATCAAAAGCCTCCCGGGATGATTAATTAAACAATAAATCGTTTCAAAAACCCGACGGGCCCGCACATTAAACCCCCGCTTACTCCACGTCCCTTCCACCATCTGATCTCCCGCTACGAGATCTACGACTAACATTCATTCCGCTAGCCATCCAATACCCGAACAATAACCCGTGGGGGCACGGTGGTTTTTAAACCACCCTCCGTCCACGTGTCAATGCCCCAATGGAATCGCTACCCTCTCGTTTAATACCACTATTGCCCATAAGCGGTGCGGGGATTACCGCTTACCGCCCGGCCCCTGCCACACGTCAGCCCGTACTGATATGACGTCATTCCTTGAAAAAATAAAAACCCCTTTTTGACTTTGGAAATAAAACAAATTTTCGTGTTTTTTATGTCATTTTCATTATTTGAAAGCGACTGCGCCTTCCGCTACGAAATTCAAATTTTCACTGAAATCTACTGTTCTATCCGATTTCGCTCCAGAATTCCGCCGGACCAGTGTTCGAGCATGCTCTTGCCACCGCCTAATACCTGTTAAAACCCAGTTTGCCTCCAAGAACAGGTATTTATTCTATTGCGCTTCGAACTTCAAAAGAAACTCTGTTTTCCTTGTTTTTCCACTGGATTAGTGATTAAATATTATCGCTAAGATCATTCCCCGAGGTTTAAAACTGTGAATTCTTCCCCCAAACCTGCAATTGTGCCAATTTCCCTTATTGAAACTGAAATCACGCCCGGTCTGTGAAGAAAACCCAGGAAAATTCCATTTTGAATACACAAGAACCAAAATGGAAGCTCCGGCAGCCCTGAATGTAACCCCATTGAATGCCCCCCACAGAGAGTTAGAATATTTGCCCTTAGTGGATAAAGAATTTCAAATTAAAGAATTAGTGTTTGATGAAAGCCCCCTTCTGAGTTATTGTAGTTGCAGAGACGATTATTCGAAGGGATTAGATGTCATTGGGTTGTGGGAATCCAATTTCCCAAGATATCTCATCCCCTCAGTCATTATTTTCCCAGAAATTATCCACTATTGCCATTCTAACTATGATCCGACTCAAAGAACTGTAATATCCCCTGACCAGAGTGTTCTTTTCCCCATTACTCCCCAAGCTATCAATGCAATGCTACATTTTGAACCTGATCAAGAGCTAGCACCTTTGTCTATGGAAGAACTGATTGAAAAGTCTAATCAATTGACCCCAGAAAAATTGAAGTCCATTTGCTAGAATTTTATGTTGCCTGAACATCAACCTAGGGGCCCTCCTCCCTATGGTTTTTATTATTTCACTAAGTTGGGAAGGCTCATCCTGAACATGATATCCTTTGTCCTAGGTTTCAATACCAGTGAATATGTTGATGAAATAACCCTGGTTTTGCTGTCTATCTTTACTCCTGGGCAACCTCCTGCTGTAAAATATGACTTTGCATCTTTCATAGCCAATAAAATCCACGACCAGTTCATGAGGCTAGATGATGAGAAAGTGTTTAAATATTCATCAGTCATTTATCACCTCATCATTTACTATCAATCAGAGAAGTTTCATTTTCCTGTTAAAAAGCTCGATGAAAAGGGAAACCCCAGATTTGTTATATTTTGGTCTCCCATAATTCACTCTTCCTATGATTCTCCCTATTCCTATGCTGAGTTCATCGATCTTTTTGTATATCCTGCAACTACCTTGTTGACAGGAATTCCTCCTCCAAGGCTCAGTAATGAAATCAAGAAGACCTTGCAGCTTTCAAGGACATATAAAGTTGGAGATTGGTATTTATATCAAACCATTCAGTCATCAGAATATATGGATGTGAATTGCATCCATTCAAGTTGCCAAAGTATGTACCCATGAGACTTTTTGCCTTGGAATATTTCAGGCAAATGAACAATTCTGACATGATTCATTTTTGTAGTGTGAAAAAGAAAGCCCAACTCAGGATTAAAAGTCAATTAGGTCCCTTCATATGCAACTCTAGGGATGCTGAGCGAGAAGCAGAAGATATATTACAAAACCATTGCAAGTTCCAAAGAACTTTCCGTTGGGTTCCTTATGATCCATTTGGTTTTATCTGTGAAAAAAGAATAAAGAACAAATCATCCCCTTACATTCACCACAGGATTCCTGAAATAGAACAATATGCCAATCAAGATGAATGGGTGGAAGAAACACTAGTTGAAGAAGAAAGTGAAGAAGACAAAATGAACAAAATTATGAAAGATCTTGAGAAGAAGTATGACCTAGAATCTTGTGGTCAAGTGCAGGTACCTCACATTGGCACTTCTTCAGCAGCAAATCTACAGCAGAGATTACAGGAAGGTAGTTCATCAATTGCAGCAGAATCAAAAGGCAAAGGAAAGGAACCTGAAATATAGGTCATTGAAACTTTAATCATGGCAGAGAAACCTCAAACCTCCAGAGCACCTGATCAAACACAAGTTTCTCCCACTCAAGTAAATCATCCTGAAGTTTCAGAATTACAAACTCCATCCAATATAGAAATGGGCAAGAAAATGCAGGTTCCAGATACTACTCCTCCCAAAGAATCCTCAGAGCTACATCAAACCAAAAGGCAGAAACTCAATACACCCCAGGAAGTGGAAATAATAGATGAGATGTTTGATGATGGAAGAGAAGATAGTCAACTAACTGGCTCTGTTAGTATGACACATACAGATCAGAAAGGAAAAGCTTTGCAAAAGCAGTTGAGTACTGAAGTATCTTCTTTTAGGCCACCAAAAACAGATACAGGGGATATAAAAAGAACTTTCATTAATATAAAGGAAAAGAATGATCCATTGAGAATGAAGGTATATGATCAATATCTGAAATTGGCTCCACATAATCAGGAAAGGTTAATGTCAGCATTTGACATTTCACAAGGCAAAATGATGATGAGCCACTTCAAGTCCAAAGTGCCAAAACCCATGACAACAGCTGATTATATTAGAACAAATTTTGAGGTCCTGGCAAAGGACATTCATCCTTTGGACCAGATAGAGCTGCATAAACAAACTGGGGAAATGGTCTATTCCACTCTTACTGATAAGGCCATGGCAGCCCTAAGGCTGCAAGATTCTTTAAATAACACAAGCACCCAATTGCAAATTGAGAAGGCCTCTTCTCAGGCCAAAGATAACAGAATAAAGTCTATGGAAGACATAATCATCAGCTTGGGTCACAACCCCAAAGATATCAAAAGCATTGAGGCACTAATTAAGAAGAAAGATGATGACATAGCTGCACTGAGAAAGCAGCTGAAATTGCCAGCCTCAAGGCATCCCCAGACCCAAGAAGTTTTGAAGGGAAATTCACAGGAAGAGATAATGGAGTTGCTCTTAAAGATGACTGAGCAAATGGGTGAAACAGAGAAAGAATTGGAACAAGCTTTATAGGAAAAGGAAGCTATCATGCGGGCATCCATCACAGAAGCTACTACAACTACAGGTACCACAACAGCAAATCAACAAACAGAGCCAGCACAGGTAAACACTTCTGGTTTAAGTTCTGATGAATTGATAAAACAAATGGAAAGTTTACAACTAAGAGTCACAGAACTTCAAACCACAAAATTGCAGTTAGAAAATTTGGAGCAGAAATATGATACATCTAAAAATACTGTTGCTGATAATACTAGGGAAATTAAAAGATTGGAAAGATTGGTTAAGGCTTTAGAAAAAGATCTTTCATTAGAAAAGCCTTTGAAAGAAATAAATGAAATTCTTTGGAATAATATAATTGAGTTAATAAAAAGTATTTGGCCCTCTGTTCAAGCAATTTTTGAACAAAATGACTTGATTAAAGTAGCTCAAGAAGAAATAAACAGAACAAGAGATGAATTAAGAGGCAGACCTGAGCAGGCCAATCAACTTATACAGTTTTTGAACACCCGGACTAAGCAACAGCTTGCAGTATTAGGAATTGAGGATAGGACCGGCACTATTTTGGAGATAAAAAGAGTTTTCACCAAAAGAACTTTTATGCAGAATTTGGAAAGGAAGTGCTCAGATATTCTGGCTGATATTAATACTTTCAAAGGAAAATTTCAGGTTTTATTGGACAGTGGGTTACCCAGTCCTATGCTCTCAGAAGACCAGATAATGGACCTGGAAACCTATGTCAGGAAAATAGATATCCATGCTCATAATACAGCTGCTCATTCTATCAGTTTGCCAGAAGCAACGTTGCCAACAGGGAGAAATCTCTATGACAGGTTGAAGAATTTATTTCATCTTGAACATGAAATAAAGTATTTGTTCCCTAATCAGCCCACTTTTTACAAACTCACAGAGGCCGATGAGACATTGAGAAAACTTAAAAGAACCATAATAGCAGAAGATCAATGGTGGAATGACTTATTGGAAATTCTATGAAATTTATCTTCAAGATGAGAATTTTATCTTTTTACTATTATGAAAAGGATAAAAAAAGAGCACAGATGAAAGAGTATCAGTTGCACAGGTTAAAGAGTATCCGTAGAAACAAAGAGTATCAGACAAGCTAAAGAATTACTCAAAGGGACAGCATCGAGCCCTATTATAGCACCTGCCTCCAGCACATCCTCAAAAGGAGGAAACAACACATCAGCAATCACTTCTTATCCTATTTACGAGACCATTTGTCTCCTTTTTATTGTAGCTTACTCATTAGTCACCCTAGAATATTGGCTAGGTTGGTGTGAGATTTTTTCAATTATTTTTTGTATAAATAAACCCTCAAAGAGAGTTTTGAGGGTGGATTCTATTACTTTTCTGTGACATTGAAGTTTTTAGAATAAAAGCATTTTAGAGAAATTTATTTGTGGCTTACTGGATGACAATTTGAAGCTCATGACTTTTTGCAGGATTCTTGTGTCGGACTGCAGTTCAATAAGTCTTTCTATCCTATGTCTTAAGTTTTATATCAGTTTATAATATCATTTGTGTCCATTTCTGAATAATTTACATAAAGGAATGAATCAGAATTTACTTAATTGCACTCTGATTTCAGATGTGATTATTCTTAATGTTTTCCTCTAAATTGGTTATAAGCACGAATTCTTAAATGCTCTTGCTTTGCTAATTTAAACTTTCTTGATTACTATAATAAAGAATTCTTCACTGCTCTTTGTTTGTAATCATTTCATTTCATTCTTTTGAACATGGTGAAAGATTCTTAGCTGCCTTTCATCCCTTCAAACACATTCCATCCACTTTAAATTTTAAGGATTGTTCTCTGTTTGGCTATCTTGCCCTGTAAAGCCATCTTGTGTGTAGAATAGAAATCCAGTAAAGCCATCCTTTGACTCCATAGCCCAATGGACTGAAAATCTTCAACCTTGCCCCTAGTTTGCGGATTCCACCATTTTTAAAACAAAACTCTTGGATCTATAACTAGCCTAAAACCTTCTAAGAACAAAGACAAATCATAAAGAGAGAGCCCTCTCTGGATGCAGATTGGCTAGATTTTGCATCTGAAGGTTGGTTTGTGGTTACCTCGGGTATACTTTCCTTTTCCACAACTTCAAGGAAAACCTGAGTGATAACAGGTTCTTGGCTGTGGTCGAGGAAGAAACAAAGGTTTCAGGGACCGTAGAATCAGGGAACGCGACTCTAACCATGGGTTTAATACAGGGCAACTCAGGGCAGGTATGGGTGGCATGACCGATGACATCACACAAGGTGTAAGGCTTTGCGGGTGGAGGAGGGGCAGGGTCAGTTGGGGTAGCCTTGTCTTTGGATGCCCCCTTGCGAGTTTTGCCTTTCTTGCCCGGAGCTGTCACAATAGGAGAAGGGTCTTGTTGAGGTGTTGGTGGCACTGTAGCAACAGAAGAAGCTAGGGGAACCGGTTGAACCGGTGTCAAAGCAAGGTAAGGTTTGGGGTGACCAGGCGGGGTAGTGGCTGGAGGATCAAGGTACTAGACGGGTATACCCAGGGTCAAATTAGGGAGGGAGAGGGTGGCCATGATGGGGATCGAATAAACTCCGGGAGGGGGAGCAAGGAAAGGTATCTGACCAGCGGGGTAATGGCCAAGAGGGATGGCTCCAAGATGGTTGAGACCTGGTGGAACTGACCCAGGAGGATAGAGGGGCTCATGAGTACTAGCTGTAGGAGAAGGGCTAGGAAGAGGTCCGGTTGGCTGAGGCGAAGGGCTAGGAGCAGGTTGCGGTGGGTGAGGTTGAGGTTGAGGTCGCTGACTAGCCGAAGCGAGATGCTTAAGGTCAACCCAAGATGATTGCATCATGCAAAAATTTGCTAAGCTGGGATCAGAGACAGGAGGAGGAGGAAGTCCAGGGAAGGTTCCAAGCAAGGAGGAGTCTTTGTAGATGCCGGGAGAGACACTGGTTAAAGAATCAAAGGTTTGCTTATTGGCTACAGAAGAGATGGTCAACTCAGGGGAGGTCTGAGATTTTGGCTCATGATATGTCAACTGGTCAATGGTGACTATCTTTCCATTATGAAGGAAAAACATCTTGCGGTGAACCGCGGATGGGACAATAGACATGGAATAAGTGTAGCTACGCCCCAAAATAATGTTGTAATCTAGAGGGGCGTCGATGACTTCAACATTAATGCAAACCGTCTTGCCCACAAGAGTGATAGGACAATTACGAAATAGGCCAATGGGTTGGGAGGCGTGGCCATCCTACGCACGAAGGGTGATCATAGAAGGGGCCAATTCAGGAGATCTGAGTTATTTCCAAACTGAAGCAAACATCACACAGGTGGATGCCCCCTCATCAATGATACACCGAGAAACGTAGGAAGGGGAGGATATTCAGATTGACGAGCATCGAAAACAATCAATTGGTCATCAACAGGATCTACAACGCCCATGGAGGATAGTAGAGCCTTCTTTTGAGAAGGACACGAATGGAGGATTTACAGTGTTGAAATGGTAGCAGGAGATTGTGCCAAATCATCTACTATGCTATACAAATGAGCGGCTTGACCAGAAGCAGCATTTCGGCGTAATGGGCCCTTAGGAATCTGGGTATGAACCTCAAATTTTGGCTGAGGGATATGCAAGGGACCATTAGATGTCGAAAGAGGCTCTGTAGAACCTGAAGAAGGTGACTCGGGGATAGACGAAGCGGGAGGCTTGGGGTACTAACGAGACCGAGTTTGAAGGTTAAGGTCGACGGTTAAAGGTGTATCAGAGTTCATCATGAGGAGTTGGTAATCGGAGGAACCAGACGGGGAAGGTTGGGTGGCTACCGGTCCGTGAGGTGGTTGGGTAGCCACAAATCCTTGCTGAGGGAAAGGATCGGTAAACACAGTTGGTTGAGTAATGGCCACATTGGGGGGAGCAGTAGGGGAGGCATGTTGTCCTCGCAATGTGGCTGGAGACTCCCACATCTACCGCATCTGTGGTAAAAGGGGACAATTGTGAGTTTAATGACCGGAAACACCGCAACACGAACAAGGCTTATTTGTACGAATAGAACTATTCGGCTGGTGCTGAGTGCCCTGTTGCTGGTTAGCAGTGTTAGAGGCAATACCTTGAGGATTAGGTCCACGAGCACCAGGGGCAGATTGGTTTTGATTGCCTTTCCTCTTCCTTTGAGAAGAAGGAGGATTAGTCGCGCCCTGCTGTGCAAATACTTGCCCCGGAGGGGGTGGTAATTTTTGTTGCTGGGATTGAGAAGGCAAGGGAGGTGGAGGTGAAAATCTTGGAGGAGCTAGGGCACCAGGCTGTGGATGAGGATAATGGTTAGGTTGGGAAACATTGAGGTAAGCAGGAGGTTGGGCAAAAGGATGAGGCATGCCATATCCTGGATACATGCTACCTGGAGGGGAAAATTGCTGGAGGTGCTGGCTCCTCTTGGAGGGAGACCATAGCCCATAGAAGGTTGAGCGTACGGATGTGAAAGAGCTCCATTACTGCTAGCATTAGGCCCTGGACCAAACATAGTGAAGGTGATAGGGGGAGAACTGGAAGTAAAAGGATAACCCAATGAATCAGAAGAAGAGCCAGGGTGCGTACTCGGAGGAGGACTAACTCGATGACGGTGGGAAGGAGTAGGTCGAACAAACAGAAACTGAGGATGAATGCCAAGAAATCTTTGAGATATACGACTTGGGGGCAAAATTATGATGTCATGAAGGGAAGAAGAATGACCAACAAAGGCGGGGAGTTGCAGAATCAAGTGATTACAATGTCAAAACAAGGGCAGAAAGGTGCAGTGTCAATTGATTTTAAAGTCTTTGCCTGGCGGTGTTAACCAGGCTCTTCTTCGCTTAGGGTGAGTGTGTGGTGTGTGTTAATTTTAATTTTTAAACCCAGAAGTTTTGAGAGTAAAAGAGAAAGTGTGCTACGTAACTGAAAATAAATTTGCAGAGAACAATATATAATGCTGAAATAACAAAAAATTAACAGCTAACTATGCATCGATCTAACCCAAGAAGGTGGGTCTCCCAAAAATAGTCTAAAAGAGGGAAAAAATATAGTCAAAACACACTAAAGAGGGGCCAATATATCTAAGGTCAGGAGGGATAGGGATCTAAATGAGAAATCTGCTGAAAGGAGGTGCATAAAATAGCAAAGAGGCAGAGGCAAGGTTGCTGCAACAAAGGAGGAAATCAGCTAAAGGTAAAAGGGATAAGGAGGTGACCCTAGAGGTAAACCCAAACAAAAATATATGAGGCGATTTGGAAGGGATAAGAGCTGATCTAAAAGGGATCTGAAATTGAGGTATCAGATTTGAAAAGAAGAAGGCTGAAACTCTGAAAATTTAGACATCTGAAACAACTAAAACTCTTCCACATGTTAGTGTCGGTATCTTCATCCCTTTGTCAGTGATCAAAATTCTCTTGTTGCATTGCATATTAGGTGTCTCACTCAGTCAGCTGCATTCCATTAGGAGCATTGATCATTTGACTGTAGTGGTTTTTTATACATTTTCCCTCATGTCCTTTACCTGCTGGCCCATTTCCATTCATCAAGATCATCTGCACTCACTTTTTGTTTCTAAATTTGTAAGAGTCATTTCTAGGGCTTTCAGTCCAATTAGGTCTAGGGTTTCATCAAAAAGGTCTTCAAAATGTCCAATAATGGTCAGCAGGTGCATGAGGAGGTTGAATAAAGTTCCAATACTAAATAAATCTCATCATCTTATGCCTAGAAATGTATTTTTCCTCAAAACTCTGTTTTGAGAAAAAATATAGTATTTTATCTTTTTATGTCTAAATTTGATGTAATTTCAAGTTTTCTCATATGTAAGAAAATTCAATGGCAACCCTGGTCACCTTGTCAAGCTTCAGAAACTCCATCCCCTACAAGGCAAACAAAAATCAAGTCATTCAGTCCATCAAAGGCACAAATGAAACAAACTGCCTAAAAAAGAGTTTGAAAAGAAAATGTCAAATGAAAACATTATAAAAGAGGGTTTTTATGAGTGGAAAATTAAAGTCTTTTGTATATAAGTCATTTTTCATGTTCAAAGGGCTCATTTGCATTCAAAGAAGAAATATTGAGCAAGGAGAAATCGTGTTGGAGAAAGGGAGAAGTTTGAAGGCGAAACTGTGCGAATTTCAGGGGCGCGACGCATTGGCTGAGAGGCGCGGCACATACAAGTGGCATGACACATTGGGCCGGCCTCCTCAATGTTAAAAACACACAGGCGCGATGCATATAACTAGCACGGTGCGTTGGGTTTGTGGCGCGGCGTGTAGAGCTGCAAACTATTTTCACCACGATTTCATTCAAATCTCCATTTGCTCGGTTTCCTCTGGTCCAAAGTAAGTCAAAAAACTATTTCAATGCCAATAAACGTGTGTATTAAGGTGTTTATGAGGATTTAGTAAAAAAATTTCAAACCCTAATTCCTTGCTCAAGACATGATTGCCTAGGGTTTGTAAATTTATTTTTTGTGGCCATCACTCCCTCACCTTTTATTCCTTCACTGTTTTTCTAGTTTCATCAACCCATTTCCCTATCCTCCATATCCATAAATTCATCCACACCTATCCCAAAATCCCATTATCCCAAATCCTAGCTACCAAATTCCCAAACCCCAATTTCTATCCCAAAATCCTAGAAACTGTCCCTGAAACCCTTAAATTCCCCTAATTCCAATTGAAAACATTCCAAAAATCCCTCTTACCCTCTCCCTTCATATTCCCTCACACATTTTCATACACTTGGCAGCAAAAGATCGAAGGCACCTAAAATTCTTCATACTCATCTAAGACAACACAAACTTTGGCAAACATGGAGTCAGATTCCTCCTATGACCGAGATGAAGAAACACACAGTGACTCTCCAACCAAATTGCATGCACCAAGGAGACCTCACAAGAGTGGTAAACATATACGGGAAGAACCTACTTCACTTGCTGAGCTGTAGGCCTACCCTCTTGCTATAACATGTTTTTAACAACAGTCTTGTTATCATTTTTGTGAGATGGTTGCTAGAGTCCAGTACCATCATGAGTTGGCCATATTGTTTGTGCTTCATTTACATAATGGCCAAGTCACTCTTGCAGGTGTGACATTCACTTTGACACCTTAGTCTATCTGTCTAGCAATTGGTATTCCAAATGTTGGAGAGCAATGGAATAAAAGGCAACAAGTTGACAAGGAACACTATGAGCCATACATCAACCCTAGTTTTTTGAGACAACTCAATAGATTTTTTCCCTTTCGGTACCTGAAAAATTCATATGCTCCTTTGATGAAACTCATAATCAAATATTTCAGCTATCAGGGTCGGTTTTCTCGCCTATATGCCTATCACATCAGATTGCTGATGCACTTTACTAGAGTGAGAATGATGAATCTCCCCTACTTCATGTGTCTAAATATTGAGAAGATGACCACCCTAGGGCAAAAGAAAACTCTTGAGCAGCAGTATAACAGTATATATCATTTTGCACTCATCAAAATTGTGGTTATGCATCAGCTTGGTTTACAGGACATCTGATGGGAGGATTTCATTTCTGATGAGTTCTTCACAGCTCCTCAAGTGATTCTAGAAGCTTTTCATGAGATAGGTGAACCTTCACATCAGAAAGAGGGTCATGAGACACAGACTGGTAGTGTGCCGGTGTTTGTCACCTATCAGAAGGGCACTATAAGGTTGTTTGCAGTAGCCAAGCGAGTATTATCTCCACCCGGGGTGGAAGGGGTCTCGCTTCCTCCATCAGCAGTGCAGGTACAGGACAAGGGTAAGAGGCTAATACATGATGAGAGGCCTTCAGAAGGGCAGGAGACAAATTTCATCCTCATTTAGGATGATGACACCCATTTGGGCTCACCTAGCTCAAAGCTTAAAGAGATCATTCAGGAGAAATGGGTGGACATTAATGCTTTGTCCCTCAGCCTACAAATAACCAAGTGGATAATAAAATACCTTGAGTAAAGAAACAAGAAGCTATAGGATCGGCAAACCATTATGGAGCTGCAAAACATACGAGAGAACCGGCAAGCCGCTAAAAAGAGCAAAACCAAGATGACATCACTTGAGCAAGAAATTGAAGCTGATCATGAAAATTGGCTTGAAAGGGTAAATATGCATTTGGAAAAGCTGTTGGAGAAAGCCAACAAAGAAAATAACATGTTGAGGCACATGGCCAATCATTATTGGGCGAGAAACCATGTTTGCAAAGCAAGGATCAAGATCTTGAAGGCCAAGTTGAAGAAGGCCTCAAAGCGGCGGAAAAAGCATGATAGACTTAATATCTTCACCGAGGCTTCCTTGGCCTAGAATAGCACATCATGGAGGACACTCAGCCCAAATTTCAAAAAAATTGGGACATTTTTTGCATATTTTAAAAATTTGGCCTAAAAAACAGACTTTTCTGCTCTATGCGCCGCGCCACCCGGCGCGCGCTTTTCATAGGGGACTCCTTTTGATGCAAACTCAAAATTTTTGGATTTTTCATGGAAAAATATGCATGCCTGACAATGGCCAAGAAATTTTGACAGGTTTTGGACTTCCAAAAGTGTCAAAAACACCCTAAAAATGACCTTTCTGCACCTTTTTTGACACACAGGAAGCAGTGTTGGGAGAAATAAGTTTTGGAGGGGCAAATAAAGGCCAAGTTCAGAAATTCCACTTGTGTTGGAAAGTAGACAGGTAGACCTTTCCAACAAGCCCACTTGGAGAAAATTTAGACACCGGGAAGACCTCCAAGATCAGCTGCAAACAGGCGTGACACATAGGGAAATAAGGCGCGGCACATTGGAGGAAATTTACTCATTTTGACCCAAAAACTCTGTTTTTCACCTAGTTTTTGACAGTTTGACTTTCTTACCTCTAAATTTCAAACTCATGATGTAATTTAATGTAATTTGATGGATCTTGATGTAATTTTTCTAAATTTTCACTCATAGAGGTAGATTCATCCATCAAAAGGTGATTTGCAACTGAATGAATCAGTTTCCTAGTTTATAGAGGCAAGATGTTCCACTGCTTACTTTCTAGTTCTCAGTTTAGATTTTGTTGGAAAAGCTCCTAAAATTATGGGCTCGACCCCTAGAGGCTGGGATGAGTTATTTTTTGTCTCTATCTTGTGGTTTTTCAGTCATTAGCATGGTTGGACTTTTGTGAATGCTTTGAGCATCATTGTAGATTCATCTCTGCAGTTTGGCAAAGGAATAGACTAGGGTTTGCAGCACTCTATGGGATTCATGTGGCATCTTGCTTTGATATTGTGTTTCTCTCTGTAAATGTAAGTCTACTGGTGTTTTATGTATACCATTTTCTCTTTTATTTCTTCTTAACTTAAATAAACAAGGATAAAGGTAGAATTCATTAAAGTTTGCAGTGCTCTACCTAGGGTTTGTTTAATTTTCTATGTTTTCAGCTGTTTGGAGAGGATCCCTGAAGGTTTCTTGCCCTCTTCAACTCCTCACCTATCTCAAACTCTCCATTTCTTTCAAATTGGGAACTTCAAATCAATTTCCTACCTCGCCCCATTTAGATCTCTGCAAAACTGAGCCTCATTCCCCAGACCCAAATTTTCCTTTCCTCTTGAGCCAACAAAATATCATTAAATTCAATCAAGACTCTTTTTCATACATACCTAGCCTAAAATTAGTCTTTACATCAAGTCATCTCAAGCCTCATTGATTATTTTTTGCTGAGATTGACAAGGAGAGAGCCCTCTCCCGATCTGGTAGGGCTAGCTACCAGGTTAAGCATGGTGTGATGTTGCCCTAGATTTTTCCTTTCTCAGCCTGAGGTAGATTTAGGTTATAACATAGGGTGAATCCGATAGGGATCAGATTGTTTGTTTGTTAGTGTTATTCATTTTATAAACTACAGATGGAGCCTGAAGTTACCCAGGTAGCCTTCGAAACGATCTTGCTTTGCATTAGCGAAAGTAGATCAATGCTGCTTCAGTCAATCTCCAGTCTAGTCTTATAAACGTAACACCTAACTTGAAAATTTCCCCAGTACATCAGATAATTCTAGACTTTTGGATGGTGAGTTTAGAATCTAATAGGTTGAACAAGTTGATTTTGTTCATTTGATTTTTGGAAATAATTCAACACACTGGTTTCCAGACGACACACTAGGGAAAATCTGGATCGCGATCCACCTCCTGTGTATGAAAATCCAAATATTATTCCGAGAATCCTTTGTCGAGAAAGTCCTGTGATTCCTGTGTTAAAATATCATTCATGTCCTGTTGTTTTTTAGTATCTTGAAGATCTTGAGTTTGATGAACAATTTGAGGTATCGTTGTTTGAAACCAAGTCCAAAATTGCTATTGAGTTTACTGTCCTAAGTCTAGAGTTTTTCAAAGATCTTGAAATTGAAAAGGCCAATAGATCAATTGATAGTTATATCTTGAATCTTCAGAATTCCATTGTGGCAACAAACATTCCCGAATTCATAGAGTCTGCATCTGCAAATATTGGGTCATCCGCAATTGCATCTAGTTCAGAAATTCCTATCGAGCCTCCTTTCATTCCCACCATTCCGGTGCAGCCTTCTATCTCTGATAAAAAATCAACAGTAGTGTCACCTCCATCCACACCACATACACCTCATACATCGGTTGCTCCGACTCCTCCTATATCCCCAAGACTGGTTGTAAATCCGCCTAGAGCAATGGCTGCCTGATTTGCACCCCTTGTGTTGCCTCAAAATTTGGATAACATGCCCGCTGATTATCAAAGAAAAATTTAATTGTTTGATGACACTCCTCAAAGTGTTATAGCTCAGCAACATGTGGATAGGATGACATATTTCTTTGACCTTCATGAGATTGATGCGGAAAATGTGACAATGAGACTGTTTGTACAAACCTTTGGAGGTGAAGTAAGGAAGTGGTTCAAAGATTTGACGGCTGGTAATATTACTACATTGACTAATCTTTAGAGACAATTCTTGGATCAATGGGAAGTGAAGAAAAATCCTCTTCAGATCCTTTCTAAATATGAGAATATCAAGCGGAACATTGGTGAGTCTGTTCAAGATTATTGTATTAGATTCAATTCTGTTTACAATGAAATTCCTGCTGATACAAAGCCACCTATGGGGTTGGCTTTGATTAAGTTTATGGATGGCTTCAATCCTGACATGGCCTATCAATTTAGAGAAAGAGATCTGGCCACTTTGGAAGACATGCAGAAAATTGCAGTCAACGTTGAACCAAATATGCTTGCCAAGAGAGCTAGAATGAGAGCTAAAAAGAAGGTAACAGTAAAGGAAGAGGTTTCCACTTCAGATCAAGTGCTCCGTAAGATGGAATAGATGTTTGACAGATTGACGATTGACAAGTCTAAACCACAAGTCGGAAATCCTAATTTCTGTGTCCAGCAGCAACCACAATTTAGAATCAAGCAAAGAGAGCAACGAGTACAAGACCAAGCAGTACAACAACAAGTGAAGAAACCCTTACAGCAGAATTTTGTACATGGTCCGGAATAAGATGATGAGGAGAATGTAATTGGAGAAGAGAATCGTTTCTTTACACCTGATGATATGCCAATTTTTATTATTGAAGACGAGGAGTATTCCGAGAACTCAACTGTACAAAGGGACGAGAATTTCATCTTGGCGAATGAAACAATTCTTGAAGAAGAGTCTGATGAATATCAGAGGGGGTACATGAATGCTTTGATAGCCTAGCAGCGACAATATTCACTCAGAAGTAGAGATGTACCCATTAATCCAATTCAAAAAAGAAAGGAAGCGACAGCACCAAAGAATGATCCACTCGTTGTGCAGAAAAAGGGGAAAGAGACAGCTGATCCCACCATTAGCAAACCACCATTAGCAAATGAAACATCCAATCAGCCAAATATATCAAAGGATAAAATTGAAAAGAAGGATGTCCCAGCTAAAGAGGTAGAGAAAACTTCAGTTTTCAACTTAGAAAATGAAATTGCTAAGTTAAAAGTATCCATTCCTTTGACTGAATTGATGAAGAATAGCAGCTATAAGGGTCAGGTGTCTAAGATTTTGAGTTTAGATCCATTATCTGATATGGTAAACGTGGAGGATGATTGACCTGAGTTGATTTTTGGTCCAGCATTGGATGGTCAGTCTCAAGATAGTGATGTACCTCATTTTTACATCAGCCTTAGGTTGCATGAATATGTGTTACACAATGCTATGTTTGATTCCGGAGCCTCTCATAATCTCATGCCTAAGGCAATCATGGAGAAATTGGGATTGGATATCACCAGAAAGTATCATGGCCTTTATTATTTAGATTCTGGTAGAGTAAGATGCATTGGGCTTATCAAAGATTTGGTGGTTAGTTTGGATCAGATTTCGACTAAATTTTACTTGATGGATGTGGTTGTGGCAGATATTCCTCCTAGATTTGGCATGCTTCTTTCCAGATCTTGGGGAGCGAAACTTAAAGGGAAATTGCAGCTTGATTTCTCCTATGCTAATATTCCCGTGTTTTTATAGATGAGGAAATTATACCGGGAGAAAAAGATGAAGTATATGATCACTAGCAAGGAGAAACCTATAAATCATCCAATCAACTATGTACATAGTGATTTATAATCATTTGTTTTATACGCATATAGCTTTAATGATGTAGATAGCCAAGTAATTGAAGTAGAAGATATTCCAGAAATCACTGAAAATTTCAGAAAGGTCTTAAACAAAGAAAGACAAAGACGGGATAGTACTGCTGAGCAATCAGCCTCCCGACAGCAGAAAAATATTGATGGATAGCAAGGAGAAGTAAAAGAGCAAAAAAAATTCAGCATTTGGAAGAGGACGAAGCTGGTTTGTGGACCATGGATTTTGATGGCGTAGTAGGAAGGGAAGGTGCTGGAATTGGAATTTAGATACGCAGCCCTGTTTTCTCCCCAAAAAAAGTGCCAAGTAATGTAAGGGTTTGTTCTTATAAATTGGCTTTCAACTGTTCAAATGATGAGGATGAATATGAAGCTTTAATTGCTGGTCTGAAAATTCTTAGAAAGTTAAATGCAAAAAGGATTGCAGTGTATGGCGACTCTGAGTTAGTTATCAAGCAAGTGAAAGGTGAATACCAAGCTAAGAATCCTCGAATGTGGGCCTACCGCAATGCGGTACTAGATATCTTGAGATTGTTTTCAGATTATACTTTGATATGTGTCCCTCGTATTCAGAATGGCATTGCAGATGCACTTGCAACAACAGCAAGTAATTTGAAAATTCCAATGAATTCAAACAACAAATTTGAAATTCATGTGAAGCATCGTTCGAATTTCCCTGACAATCAAAGGTATTGGCAAGTGTTTCAAGATGATAAAGAAATTGATGAATTTTTGCAAAATGAAGGTAAATTCAAAGACACTTCTATTGACGGGGAGCGTGATGACGGCAAGGCGGATATAGAAGTCAATCAGATGGAAGTTTTGTAGCTCAAGGACAATGTCATTCCTAAAGATCTAATACCTTTAGAGGAGCTTTTCGACCAAGATGATGTAGCTTGAAAACCGAGCTTGGTGCCAACCGAGAAAGGAGTTGAGGATGTGAAAATTGGATTAGCAGAAAATCCTAAAATGGTGAAATTTTCTAAGGCATTGCCCCCAAAGGTAAAATAAAATTATATCACTTTATTGTCTTCCTTTGCTGATGTATTTGCTTGGGACTATTTAGATTTGAAGACATATGACACAAACATAATTCAGCATACCATCCCGATTAAGCCAAATCAAAAGCCCTTTCGATAGAAGTTGAGAAGAATAAATCCAAAGCTGTTGCCCTAAATAGAGAAGGAAGTGAATCAGTTGTACAAAGCTAGTATCATCGTCCCCATAAGATTTTCAGATTGGATTTCTAATTTGGTGCCCATGCACAAGAAAACAGGTGAGATTCGCTTATGTATTGATTTTAGGAATCTGAATAAATTATTTTTGAAAGACAACTATCCATTGCCCAAAATGGATCACATACTTCAACGAGTAGTTGGAGCATTCCACATGTTACTGGTCGATGGTTATTCTAGTTATAACCAAATTATGGTCCATCAGGATGATAGAGATAAAACAGCGTTCACCACTACGTGGGGAACTTTTCATTATGCTAAAATGCCTTTCGGATTGAAGAATGCTGGTGTGATCTTTATACGAGCAATGGAAATGGCATTCAAAAATGAAAAAGATGTCTTTCTAGTTATTTATCTTGATGACTTGACAGTTTTTTCTAATTTAGATGAAGAGCACCTTTATCATTTGAAGATTATATTTCAGCGGTGTAGAAAATATGGTGTATCTCTCAATCCAAAGAAGAGTTTGTTTGCCATGGATGAAGGCAAGCTTCTTGGTCATATTATATCAAAGGATGGCATCCGCATTGATCCAGCTCGAGTGGAAGCAATTCAGATAAATGATCTTCCCCGAAACAAAAAGGAGATCCAATCATTGAATGGTAAGATGAATTTCTTACGTCGCTTTGTACCCAATCTTGCAGAACATTTAAGGGAAATCACAAACATGCTCAAGAAATATAGTGTAGTGAAGTGGACTGAGGAAGCAATAAAGTATTTCAATTTGGTGAAATTGGCCCTTTCTTCAGCTCTAGTTTTGATCAGCTCAGACTATACTTATGATTTCATTTTGTTTTCATTTGCCTCGGAGCATACTATGGCAGCGGTCTTGATGTAGAAAAGAGATCAGCTTGAGAAACCAATTGTATTTTTCAGAAGAACCATAATAGATGCAGCTTTAAATATAATATTATTGAAAAGCAAGCTCTTGCCTTGGTTAAAGCATTGAAATATTTTTTATTTTATATTCTACATTCTCACATCCTTGCTTATGTTCCTAATGCTGTTGTTAAAGATGTATTAGTGAAAACAGATCTAGAAGGGAGATGAGGCAAATGGATTACAGCCTTGTTGGAATATGACGTGGAGATCAAACCTAAAAATCTCATCAAAGGATAGGGGCTGGCTAAGCTAATGGCTGAGTCAAATTTGCATGCCTTGGACATTAATATCATTGCTGATATGTCCGAGGAAAATGAAGAAAGTTCGCTTGGTCAGGTATCAGAAATTTTTGTTCTTTCTCCTTGGTATTCAGACATTATTTATGTATCCAAAATTTGTCATGACCGCCAGGAATGGATAAAAAAAAATGTAGGACACTGAAATTGAAGTCTGCCAAGTTTTGTATCATGAATAATTTGCTCTATTGGAAATACCCCGGTGGTGTCTTGCTCAATTGTTTGGTTGAAGAAGAGGCAAAGCAGGTTATGGAAGACTTTCATAAGGGAGATTGCGGAGGTCATCTTTTCTGGAAGACAACAGCCAAAAAAATTTTGAGAGCAGGATATTATTGGGAAAATCTCTTTGCTGATATGTACAAAGCTATTAAAAGCTGTCATGAATGTCAGATTTTTCAAGGTAGGAGAAAATTGTAGCCTTTACCACTCAAGCCCATTGAAGTAAGTGCTCCATTTCAGAAATGGGGTTTGGATTTCATTGGCAAGATCCATCCTACTTCTTCAGTGCAACATAAATGGATCCTTACAACGACGGACTATTTTACCAAATGGATTGAGACAATTCCCACTAGGCAGGTCACAGATTTGGTAATCATTTCATTTCTTGAAAACAATATTTTGTCTCGTTTTGGTTGTCCAAATAAGTTGATCACTGATAATGCAGCAGCCTTTAAATCTAATAATGATTGACTTTTGTGATAAGTATCAAATCACTTTGGGGCACTCAACCGCATATCATCCACAAGGCAATGGATTGGCCGAATCCTCAAATAAATCCTTGGTCAATATTATCCAAAAGCTGCTGGAAATGAACAAGAAAAGTTGGCACAAGAAACTGGTTAATGCACTTTGGGCAGATAGAGTGAGTCAAAAGAAATCTATAGGCATGTCCCCTTTTGAGATCGTGTATGGTGTTGACACTGTATTCCCGACCTCTCTCGCAGTTCCAGTGGTTAAACTTCTGCAGGAAGATGGAAACGAGGATGATCATTTGCAATGAAGAATTAATCAAATGATCCATTTACATCAGACTAGAGAGGAGGTTTTTCATAACACTTTCAAGCTGCAAGAGAGAATCAAGAAGATATATGATGAAAAGGAAAAGGCGGAAAAGTTTCAAATAGAAGAAGTTGTGCTAAAATGGGACGCGAGAAATGAAGATAAAGGTAAGCATGGCAAGTTTGAGAATATTTGGAAAGGACCTTTTAGAATTGCTACATATTGAGGCAAAAATTCTTTCCTTTTGAAAGAAATGAATGGAGAGGATTGTCCAGGTAGGCCGGTCAATGGTCGGCTACTCAAACGGTACTATTTTTGAAATGTTTTCTGCCGTCATATGTATCACTGTAAATACCGGTTTTTTTAAGTTTCATTGCAAGCATGTCTTGTCATCATTCTTTCAGTTTGGGGCCCGAGGTGAAGGCTATAAAACTGAAGGTTGATTTCAGTTTTGGTTTGGTTTGTTTGAGTCAGGTCTTTCAGTCGATTTCAGTCTTGAAATTGAGTTAGTCTTGAGTCAGATTTCAGTCCTGAAATTGAGTCAAGAGTCTGGTTTTAGTTTGTCGAGGTTATTGAATCCATAGCCCAATGGATGAAGGCATTGCATGCTTTCCCAAATATTTGTAGTTCTTGGCACCTCCAAGGAGCTACCATCCCCATTGGAGCCAATGTTAGTGTCGGTATCTTCATCCCTCCGTTAGTAATCCATATTCTCTTGTTGCATTGCATATTAGGTGTCTCACTCAGTCAGTTGGATTCCATTAGGAGCATGGATCATCTGACGCTAGTGGATTTTTATACATTTTCCCTCATGTCCTTTACCTTTTGGCCCATTTCCATTCATCAAGATCATCTGCACTCACTTTTTGTTTTTAATTTTGTAAGAGTCATTTCTAGGGTTTTCAATCCCATTAGGTCTAGGGTTTCATCAAAAAGGTCTTCAAAATTTCCAATAATGGTTAGCAAGCGCATGAGGAGGTTGAATAAAGCTCCAGTACTAACTACTTTTCATCATCATATGCCTAGAAATGTATTTTTCCTCAAAACTCTGTTTTGAGAAAAAATAGAGTATTTTATCTTTTTATGTATAAATTTGATGTAATTTCAAGTTTTCTCATATGTAAACAACTTCAATGGCAACCCTAGTCACCTTGTCAAGCTTCAGCAACTCCATCCCCTGCAAGGCAAACAAAAATCAAGTCATTCAGTCATCAAAGGCACACATGAAACAAACTGCCTAAAACAGAGTTTGAAAAGAAAGTGTCAAATGCAAACATTATAAAAGTGCGTTTTTATGAGTGGAAAATTAAAGACTTTTGTATATAAGTCATTTTTCATGTTCAAAGGGCTCATTTGCATTCAAAGAAGAAATATTGAGCAAAGGGAAATCATGTTGGAGAAAGGGAGCAGTTTGAAGGGGAAACTGTGCAAATTTTAGGGGCATGGCGCATTGGATGAGAGAAGTGACACATACAAGTGGCGCGGCGTATTGGGCCGACCTCCTTAGTGTTAAAAACAAACAGGCGCAATGCATATAATTGGCACGGCACAACGCGTAGAGCTGCAAGATATTTTCACCACGATTTCATTCAAATTTCCATTTGCTCGGTTTCCTCTGGTCCAAACTAAGTCAAACAACTCTTTCAATGCCAATAAACGTTTGTCTTAAGGTGTTTATGAGGATTTAATAAAAAAATTTCAAACCCTACTTCCTTGCTCAAGACATGATTGCCTAGGGTTTGTAAATTGGTTTTTTGTGGCCATCACTCCCTCACCTTTTATTCCTTCACTATTTCTCTAGTTTCATCAACCCATTTCCCTATCCCCCATATCCATAAATTCATCTATCCCTATCCCAAAATCCCATTATCCCAATTCCTAGCTACAAAATTCTCAAACCCCAATTGCTATCCCAAAAGCCTAGAAACTGTCCCTGAAACCCTTCAATTCCCCTAATTCCAATTGACAACATTCCCAAAATACCTCTTACCCTCTCCCTTCATAGTCCCTCACACATTTTCATACACTTGGCAGCAAAAGATAAAAGGCACCTAAAATTCTTCATACTCATCTAAGACAACACAAAATTTGGCAAACATGGACTCAGATTCCTCCTATGACCAAGATGAAGAAACACACAGTGACTCTCCAACCAAATTGCATGCACCAAGGAGACCTCACAAGAGTGGTAAACATGTATGGGAAGAGCCTACCTCACTTGCTGAGCTGCAGGCCTGCCCTCTTGCTATCACATGTTTTCAACAACAGTATTGTTATCAGTTTTGTGTGATGGTTGCTAGAGTCCAGTACCATCATGAGTTGGCTATATTGTTTGTGCTTCATTTACATAATGGCCAAGTCACTCTTGTAGGTGTGACATTCAATTTGACACCCGAGTCTACCTGTCTAGCAACCGGTATTCCAAATGTCGGAGAGCAATGGAATAAAAGGCAGCAAGTTGATAGGGAACACTATGAGCCATACATCAAGCCTGGTTTTTTGAGACAACTCAGCAGATTTTTTCCCTTTCGGTACCTAAAAAATTCATTCACTCCTTTGATGAAACTCATAATCAAATATTTCAGCTGTGAGGGTCGGTTTTCTCGCCTATATGCCTATCACATCAGATTGCTGATGCACTTTACTAGGGTGAGAATGATGAATCTCCCCTACTTCATGTGTCGAAATATTGAGAAGATGACCACCCTAGTGCAAAATAAAACTCCTGAGCAGTAGTATAACAGTATATATCGTTTTTCACTCATCAAAATTGTGGTTATGCATCAGCTTGGTTTACAGGACATCTCTTGGGAGGATTTCATTTCTCATGAGTTATTCATATCTCCTTAGGTGCTTCTATAAGCTTTTCATGAGACAGGTGAACCTTCACATCAGCAGGAGGGTCATGAGACACAGACTGGTAGTGTGCCGGTGTTTGTCACCTATCAGAAGGGCACTAGAAGGTTGTTTGCAGCAGCTAAGCGAGTATTATCTCCACCCGGAGTGGAAGGGGTATCTCTTCCTCCATCAGAAGTGCAGGTACAAGACAAGGGTAAGAGGCCAATACATGATGAGGGGCCTTCAGGAGGGCAGGAGACAGATTTCATCCTCATTCAGGATGATGACACCGATTTGGGATCACCTAGCTCAAAGCTTAAAGAGATCATTCAGGAGCAATGGGCAGACATTAATGCTTTGTCCCTCATCCTACAAAGAGCCAAGTGGATAATCAAATACCTTGAGCAAAGAAACAAGCAGCTAGAGGATCGGCAAACCATTATGGAGTTGCAAAACATACGGGAGAAACGACAAGCCGCTAAAAAGAGAAAAACCAAGATGACATCACTTGAGTAAGAAATTGAAGCTGATCGTGAAACTTGGCTTGAAAGGGTAAATATGCATTTGGAAAAGTTGTTGGAGAAAGAAAAAAAAAGAAAATAACATGTTGAGGCACATGGCTAATTATTATTGGGCGAGAAACCATGTTTGCAAAGCAAGGATCAAGATCTTGAAGGCCGAGTTGAAGAAGGCCTCAAAGCGGCGGAAAAAGCATGATAGACTTCAGATCTTGGCCGAGGATTCCTTGGCCTAGCATAGCACATAATGGAGGACACTCAGCCAAAATTTCAAAAAATTTGGGAAATTTTTTGCATTTTTGAAAATTTTGGCCTAAAAAACAGACTTTTCTACTTTATGCGCCACGCCACTTGGCACACACTTTTGATAGGGGACTCCTTTTGATGCAAAATCAACATTTTTAGATTTTTCATGGAAAAATATGCATGCCTACCAATGGCCAAGAAATTTTGACAGGTTTTGGGCTTCCAAAAGGGTCAAAAACACCCAAAAAATGACCTTTCTGCCCCTTTTTTGACACACAGGAAGCAGTGTTGGGAGAAATCCGTTTTGGAGGGGAAAATGAAGGCCAAATTCAGAAATTCCACTTTTGTTGGAAAGTAGACAGGAATAAATTTCCAACGAGCCCAGTTGGAGAAAATTGTGACACTAGGAAGGCCTCCAAAATCAGCTGCAAACAAGAACGAAGCATAGGGAAATCTGGCGCGGCGCATTGGAGGAAATTTACTCATTTTGACCCAAAAACTTTGTTTTTTTCCTAGTTGTTTAACAGTTTGAATTTAATAATTATAAATGTAAAACTCATGATGTAATTTAATGTAATTTTATGGATCTTGATGTAATTTTTCTAAATTTTCACTCACAGAGGTAGATTCATCCATCAAAAGGTGATTTGCAACTGAATAAATCAGTTTCCTAGTTTATAGAGGCAAGCTGTTCCACTGCCTACTTTCTAGTTCTCAGTTTAGATTTTATCTGAACAGCTCCTAAAATTATGAGTGTGACCCCTAGAGGCTGGGATGAGTTATTTTTTGTCTATATCTTGTGTTTTTTCAGTCATTTGCATGGTTGGACTTTTGGGAATGCTTTGAGCATCATTGTAGATTCATCTCTGCAGTTTGGCAAAGGAATAGACCAGGGTTTGCAGCACTCTATGGGATTCATGTGGCATCTTGCTTTGATATTGTGTTTCTCTCTGTAAATTTAAGTCTACTGGTGTTTTATGTATACCATTTTCTCTCTTATTTCTTCTTAACTTAAACAAACAAGGATAAAGGTAGAATTCATTAAAGTTTGTAGTGCTCTGCCTAGGGTTTGTTTAATTTTCTATGTTTTCAGCTGTTTGGAGAGGATCCCTGAAGGTTTATTTCCCTCTTCAACTCCTCACCTATCTCAAACTCTCCATTTCTTTCAAATTGGAAGTGTCAAATCAATTTCCTAACTCGCCCCATTCAGATCTCTACAAAACTGAGCCTCATTCCCCCGACCCAAATTTGCCTTTCCTCTTGAGCCAAAAAAATATCATTAAATTCAATCAAGACTCTTTTGCATACATACCTAGCCTAAAATCAGTCTTTACATCAAGTCATCTCAAGCCTCATTGATTATTTTTTGCTGAGATTGACAAGGAGAGAGCCCTCTCTCGATTTGGTAGGGCTAGCTACCAAGTTAAGTGTGGTGTGATGTTACCCTAGATTCTGCCTTTCTAAGCCTGAGGTAGATTTAGGCTATAACATAGTGGCGACTCCGTTGGGGAGAAGATTGTTTGTTTGTTAGTATTATTCATTTTATAAACTACAGACAGAGCCTGAAGTTAGCCAGGTAGCCTTCGAAATGCTCTTGCTTTGCATTAGCGAATGTAGATGAATGCTTCTTCAGTCAATCTCCGGTCTAGTATTATAAACGTAACACCTAACTTGAAAATTTCCCCAGTACATCAGATAATTCTAGACTTTTGGATGGTGAGTTTAGAATCTGATAGGCTGAACAAGTTGATTTTGTTCGTTTGATTTTTTGAAATAATTCAACACACTGGCTTCCAGACGACACACCAGGGCAAATCTGGATCTTGATCCACCTCTTGTGTATGAAAATCCAAATCTTATTCCGAGAATCCTTCATCGAGAAAGTCCTGTGATTCTTGTGTTAAAATCTCATTGATGTCCTATTGTTTTTTAGTATCTTAAAGATCTTGAGTTTGATGAACAATTTTAGGTATTGTTGTTTGAAACCAAGTCCGAAAGTGCTATTGAGTTTACTTTCCTAAGTCCAGAGTTTGTCAAAGATCTTGAAATTGAAAAGGCCAATATATCAATTGATAGTTATATCTTGAATCTTCAGAATTCCATTGTGGCAACAAACATTCCTGAATTCATAGAGTCTGCACCTGCAACTCTTGGGTCATCCGAAATTGCATCTAGTTCAGAAATTCCTACCGAGCCTCCTTTCATTCCCACCATTCCCGTGCAGCCTTCTATCTCTGATAAAAAATCCACAGTAGTGTCACCTCCATCCACACCACATACACCTCATACATCGGTTGCTCCGACTCCTCCTATATCCCCAAGACTGGTTGTAAATCCACCTAGAGCAATGGCCACCTAATTTGCGCCCCTTGTGTTGCCTCAAAAGTTGGATAATATGCCCGCTGATTATCAAAGAAAAATTCCATTGTTTGATGGCACTCCTCAAAGTGTTACAGCTCAAAAACATGTGGATAGGATAACAGATTTCTTTGACCTTCATGAGATTGATGCGGAAAATGTGACAATGAGACTGTTTGTACAAACCTTTGGAGGTGAAGTAAGGAAGTGGTTTAGAGATTTTCCGGCTGGTAGTATTACTACATTGACTAATCAATAGAGAAAATTCTTGGATCGATGGGAAGTGAAGATAAATCCTCTTCAGATCCTTTCTGAATATGAGAATATCAAGTGGAACATTGGTGAGTCTGTTCAAGATTATTGTATTAGATTCAATTATGTTTACAATGAAATTCCTGCTGATATAAAGCCACCTATGGGGTTGGCTTTGATTAAGTTTCCAGATGGCTTCAATCCTAACATGTCCTATCAATTAAGAGAAAGAGATCTGGCCACTTTGGAAGACATGCAGAAAATTGCGGTCAGCGTTGAAGCAAATTTGCTTGCCAGGAGAGCTAGAACAAGAGCTGAAAAGAAGGTAACAGTAAAGGAAGAGGTTTCCACTTCAGATCAAGTTCTCCGTAAGATGGAACAGATGTTTGACAGATTGACGATTGACAAGTCTAAACCGCAAGTCAGAAATCCTAATTTCCATGGCCAACAGCAACCACAATTTAGAATCAAGCAAAGAGAGCAATGAGTACAAGACCAAGCAGTACAACAACAAGTGAAGACACTCTTACAGCAAAATTTTGTACATGGTCCGGAATCAGATGACGAGGAGAATGTAATTGGAGAAGAGAATCATTTCTTTACACCTAATGATATGCCAATTTTTATTACTGAAGACGAGGAGTATTCCGAGAACTCAGCTGTACAAAGGGATGAGAATTTCATCTTGGCGAATGAAACAATTCTTGAAGAAGAGTCTGATGAATATCAGAGGGGGTACATGAATTCTTTGACAGCCCAGCAACGACAATATTCTCTCAGAAGTAGAGATGTACCCATTAATCCAATTCAAAAAAGAAAGGAAGCGACAACACCAAAGAATGATCCACTCGTTGTGCAGAAATAGGGGAAAGAGACAGTTGATCCCACCACTAGAAAACCACCATTAGCAAATGAAACATCCAATCAGCCAAATATATCAAAGGAGAAAAATGAAAAGAAGGATTTCCCAGCTAAAGAGGTAGATAAAACTTCAGTTTTTAACTTAGAAAATGAAATTGCTAAGTTAAAAGTATCCATTCCTTTGACTGAATTGATGACGAATAGCAGCTATAAGGGTCAGGTGTCTAAGATTTTGAGTTTATATCCATTATCTAAAATGGTAAACTTAGAGGATGATCGACCTGAGTTGAATTTTGGTCCAGCATTGGATGGTCAGTCTCAAGATAGTGATGTACCTCCTTTTTACATCAGCCTTAGGTTGCACGACTATGTGTTACACTATGCTATGTTTGATTCTGGAGCCTCTCATAATCTCATGCCTAAGGCAATCATGGAGAAATTGGGATTGGATATCACCAGAAAGTATCATGACCTTTATTCTTTCGATTCTGGTAGAGTAAGATGCGTTGGGCTTATCAAAGATTTGGTGGTTAGTTTGGATCAGATTCTGACTAAAAATGTTTTGATGGATGTGGTTGTGGTGGATATTCCTCCTAGATTTGGCATGCTTCTTTCCAGATATCGGGGAGCGAAACTTAAAGGGACATTGCAGCTTGATTTCTCCTATGCTACTATTCCCGTGTTTGGTCAGATGAGGAAATTATACCGGGAGCAAAAGATGAAGTATATGATCACTAGCAAGGAGAAACCGGGAAATCATCCAATAAAATATGTACATACTGATTTAGAATCATTTGTTTTATACTCAGATAGATTTAATGATGTAGATAGCCAAGTAATTGAAGTAGAAGACTTCCATAAATCACTGAAAATTTCAGAGAGGTCTTAAAGAAAGAAAGACAAAGACGGGATAGTACCGCTGAGCAATCAGCCTCTCGACAGTAGCAAAATATTGATGGACAGCAAGGAGAAGTAAAAGAGCAAACATAATTTCATCATTTGGAAGAGGACGAAGCTGGTTTGTGGACCATGGATTTTGATGGCGTAGTAGGAAGGGAAGGTACTGGAATTGGAATTTTGATACACAACCCTGTTTTCTCCCCAAACAAAGTACCAAGTAATGTAAGGGTCTGTTCTTATAAATTGGCTTTCGACTGTTCAAATAATGAGGCTGAATATGAAGCTTTAATTGTTGGTCTGAAAATTTTTAGAAAGTTAAATGCCAAAAGGATTGCAGTGTATGGTGACTCTGAGTTAGTTATCAAGAAATTGAAAGGTGAATACCAAGCTAAGCATCCTCGAATGCGGGCCTACCGCAATGTGGTACTAGATATCTTGAGATTGTTTTCAGATTATACTTTGACATGTGTCCCTCGTATTCAGAATGACATTGCAGATGCACTTGCAACAACAACAAGTAATTTGAAAATTTAGATGAATTTAAACAACAAATTTGAAATTCATGTGAAGCATCGTCCGACTGTCCCTAACAATCAAAGGTATTGGCAAGTGTTTCAAGATGATAAAGAAATTGATGAATTTTTGTAAAATGAAGGTAAATTCAAAGACACTTCTATTGATGGGGAGCATGATGACGACGAGGCGGATATAGAAGTCAATCAAATGGAAGTTTA
Source organism: Pinus albicaulis (assembly GCA_034641835.2). NCBI lineage: Eukaryota > Viridiplantae > Streptophyta > Pinopsida > Pinales > Pinaceae > Pinus > Pinus albicaulis. The sequence goes on along the minus strand of CM076578.1, from coordinate 1,969,684,605 downwards.
GCAGCTCAAGGAAAATGTCATTCCTAAAGATCTAATATCTTTAGAGGAGCTTTTCGACCAGGATGATGTAGCTCGAAAACCGAGCTTGCTGCCAACCGAGAAAGGAGTTGAGGATGTGAACATTGGATCAACAGAAAATCCTAAAATGGTGAAATTTTCTAAGGCATTTCCCCCACAGGTGAAAGAAAAGTATATTAGTTTATTGTCTTCCTTTTCTGATGTATTTGCTTGGGACAATTCAGATTTGAAGACATATGACACAAACATAATTCAACATACCATCCCGATTAAGCCAAATCAAAAGCCCTTTCGACAGAAGTTGAGAAGAATAAATCCAAAGATGTTGCCCTCAATAGAGAAGGAAGTGAATCGGTTGTACAAAGCTGGTATCGTCATCCCCATAGGATTTTCAGATTGGATTTCTAATTTGGTGCCCGTGCGCAAGAAAACAGGTGAGATTAGCTTATGTATTGATTTTAGGAATCTGAATAAAGTATCTTTGAAAGACAACTATCCATCGCCCAAAATGGATCACATACTTCAGCGAGTAGTTGGAGCATCCCGCATTTTGCTACATGATGGTTATTCTGGTTATAACCAATTTATGGTCCATGAGGATGATAGAGATAAAATAGCGTTCACCACTCTGTGGGGAACTTTTCATTATGCTAAAATGCCTTTCGAATTGAAGAATGTTGGTGCGACCTTTCAACGAGTAATGGAAATGGAATTTTCAAATGAAATAGATGTCTTTATAATTATTTATCTTGATGACTTGACAATTTTTTCTAATTCAGATGAAGAGCACCTTTATCATTTGAAGATTATATTTCAGCGGTGTAGAAAATATGGTGTATCTCTCAATCCAAAGAAGAGCTTGTTTTCCATGGATGAAGGCAAGATTCTTGGTCATATTATATCAAAGGATGGCATCCGCATTGATATAGCTCGAGTGGAAGCCATTCAGCAAATTGATCTTCCTTGAAACAAAAAGGAGATCCAATCATTCAACGGTAAGATGAATTTCTTACGTCACTTTGTACCCAATCTTGCAGAACATTTAAGGGAAATCACAAACATGCTCAAGAAAGATAGTGTAGTGAAGTGGACTGAGGAAGCAATAAAGTCTTTCAATTTGGTGAAATTGGACATTTCTTCAGCTCTGGTTTTGATCAGCCCGGACTATACTCAGGATTTATTTTTGTTTTCATTTGCCTCGGAGCATACTATGGCAGCATTCTTGATGCAGAAAAGAGATCAGCTTGAGAAACCAATTGCATTTTTTAGCAGAACCATAAGAGATGCAGCTTTAAATATAATATTATTGAAAAGCAAGCTCTTTCCTTGGTTAAAGCATTGAAATATTTTCGAGTTTATATTCTACATTCTCACATCCTTGCTTATGTTCCTAATGCTACTGTTAAAGATGTCTTAGTGCAAACAGATCTAGAAGCAAGACGTGGCAAATGGATTACAGCCTTGTTGGAATATGGCGTGGAGATCAAACCTATAAAGCTAATCAAAGGACAGGGGCTAGCTAAGCTAATGGCTGAGTCAAATTTGCATGCCTTGGACATTAATCTCATTGCTACTAAGTCCAAGGAAAATGAAGAAAGTTCGCTTGCTCAGGTATCAGAAATTTTGTTCTTTCTCCTTGGTATTCGGACATTGTTTATGTATCCAAAATCTGTCACCACCATCGGGAATGGCTAAAAACAAAAGTAGGACACTGAAATTGAAGGCTGCCAAGTTTTGTATCATGAATAATGCGCTCTATTGGAAAGATCCTGGTGGTGTCTTACTCAATTGTTTGGTTGAAGAAGAGGCAAAGCAGGTTATGGAAGACTTTCATAAGGGAGATTGCGGAGGTCATATTTTCTAGAAGAGAATGACCAACAAAATTTTGAGATCATGGTATTATTGGCTACCTCTCTTTGTTGATGTGTACAAAGCTGTTAAAAGCTGTCATGAATGTCAGATTTTTCAAGGTAGGAGAATATTTCAACCTTTACCGCTCAAGCCCATTGAAGTAAGTGCTCCATTTCAGCAATGGGGTTTGGATTTCATTGGCGAGGTCCATCCTACTTCTTTGGCGCAACATAAATGGATCCTTACAACATTGGACTATTTTACAAAATGGATTGAGGCGATTCCCACTAGGCAGGCCACATATTTGGTAATCATTTCATTTCTTGAAAACAATATTTTGTCTCGTTTTGGTTGTCCAAATAAGTTTATCACTGATAATGCAACAACCTTTAAATCTAAAAGAATGATTGACTTTTGTGATAAGTATCAAATCACTTTGGGGCACTCAACCGCATATCATCCACAAGGCAATGGATTGGCCGAATCCTCAAATAAATCCTTGGTCAATATTATCAAAAAGCTGCTGGAAATGAACAAGAAAAGTTGGCACAAGAAACTGGTTAATGCACTTTGGGCAGACAGAGTGAGTCAAAAGAAATCTATAGGCATGTCCCCTTTTGAGCTTGTGTATGGTGTTGAAACTGTATTCCCGACCTCTCTCACAGTTCTAGCGGTTAAAATTCTACAGGAAGCTAGCAACGAGGATGATCATTTGCAACGAAGAATTAATCAAATGATCCATTTATAGCAGACTAGAGAGGAGGTTTTTCAGAACACTTTCAAGCTGCAAGAGAGAATCAAGAAGATATATGATGGAAAGGCAAAGGCGGACAAGTTTCAAATAGAAGAAGTTGTGCTCAAATGGGAGGCAAGGAAGGAAGATAAAGGTAAGCATGGCAAGTTTGAGAATCTTTGGAAAGGACCTTTTAGAATTGCTGCATATCGAGGCCAAAATGCTTTCCTTTTCAGAGAAATGAATGGAGAATATTGTCCAGGTGGGCCAGTCAATGGTCGGCAACTCAAATGGTACTATTTTTGAAATGTTTTTTGCTGTCATATGTATCACTGTACATACCGGTTTGTTTAAGTTTCATTGCAAGCGTGTGATGTCATCATTCTTTCAGTTTGGGGCCCGAGGTGAAGGCTATAAAACTAAAGGTTGATTTCAGTTTTGGTTTCGTTTGTTTGAGTCAGGTCTTTTAGTCGATTTCAGTCTTGAAATTGAGTTATTCTTGAGTCAGATTTCAGTCCTGAAATTGAGTCAAGAGTCTGATTTTGGTTTTTTGAGGTTATTGAATCCATAGCCCAATGGATGAAGGCACTGCATGCTTTGCCAAATATCTGTAGTTCCTGGCACCTCCAAGGAGCTACCATCCCCATTGGAGCCAATGTTAGTGTCGGTATCCTCATTCGTCCGTCAGTGATCCAAATTCTCTTGTTGCATTGCATATTAGGTGTCTCACTCAGTCAACTGCATTCCATTAGGAGCATGGTTCATCTGACGCTAGTGGCTTTTTATAAATTTTCCCTCATGTCCTTTACCTGCTGGCCCATTTCCATTCATCAAGATTATCTGCACTCACTTTTTGTTTTTAATTTTGTAAGAGTCATTTCTAGGGTTTTCAGTCCCATTAGGTCTAGGGTTTCATCAAAAAGGTCTTCAAAATGTCCAATAATGGTTAGCAGGTTCATGAGGAGGTTGAATAAAGTTCCAGTACTAAATAAATTTCATGATCATATGCCTAGAAATGTATTTTTATCTTTTTATGTATAAATTTGATGTAATTGCAAGTTTTCTCATATGTAAGCAACTTTAATGGCAACCCTGGTCACCTTTTCAAGCTTCAGAAACTCCATCCCCTGCAAGGCAAAAAAAAATCAAGTCATTTAGTCCATCAAAGGCACAAATGAAACAAACTGCCTAAAACAGAGTTTGAAAAGAAAGTCTCAAATGCAAACATTATAAAAGTGGGTTTTTATGAGTGGAAAATTAAATTATTTTGTATATAAGTCATTTTTCATGTTCAAAGGGATCATTTGCATTCAAAGAAGAAATATTGAGCAAAGGGAAATCATGTTGGAGAAAGGGAGCAATTTGAAGGGGAAACTTTGCGAATTTCAGGGGCGCGACGCATCGGCTGAGAGGCGTGGAACATACAAGTGGCGCGGTGCATTGGGCTGGCCTCCTCAGTGATAAAAACACATAGGTGTGATGAATATAACCTTCGCGGCGTGTTGGGTTTGTGGCGCGGCACGTAGAGCTGCAAGCTATTTTCACCACGATTTCATTCAAATCTCCATTTGCTCGGTTTCCTCCGGTCCAAAGTAAGTCAAAAAACTCTTTCAATGCCAATAAACGTGTGTCTTAAGGTGTTTATGAGGATTTAATAAAAAAATTTCAAACCCTACTTCCTTTCTCAAGACATGATTTCCTAGGGTTTGTAAATTGTTTTTTTGTGGCCATCACTCCCTCACCTTTTATTCCTTCACTGTTTCTCTAGTTTCATCAACCCATTTCCCTATCCCCCATATCCCTAAATTCATCCACCCCTATCCCAAAATCCCATTATCCCAAATCCTAGCTACAAAATTCCCAAACCCCAATTGCTATCCCAAAAGCCTAGAAACTATCCCTGAAACCCTTCAATTCCCCTAATTCCAATTGACAACATTCCAAAAATCCCTCTTACCCTCTCCCTTCATAGTCCCTCACACATTTTCATATACTTGGCAGCAAAAGATCGAAGGCACCTAAAATTATTCATACTCATCTAAGACCTAAAATTCTTCATAATCATCTAAGACAACACAAACTTTGGCAAACATGGAATTAGATTCCTCCTATGACCGAGATGAAGAAACACACAGTGACTCTCCAACCGAATTGCATGCACCAAGGAGACCTCACAAGAGTGGTAAACATGTATGGGAAGAGCCTACTTCACTTGCTGAGCTGCAAGCTTGCCCTCTTGCTATCACATGTTTTCAACATCAGTCTTGTTATCAGTTTTGTGAGATGGTTGCTAGAGTCCAGTACCATCATGAGTTGGCCAGGATTTTTTGTGCTTCATTTACATAATGGCCAAGTCACTCTTGTAGGTGTGACATTCACTTTGACACCTGAGTCTATCTATATAGCAACCAGTATTCCAAATGTCGGAGAGAAATGGAATAAAAGGCAGCAAGTTGACAGGGAACACTATGAGCCATACATCAAGCCTAGTTTTTTGGGACAACTCAGCAGAGTTTTTCCCTTTCGGTACCTGAAAAATTCATATGCTCCTTTGATGACACTCATAATCAAATATTTCAGCTGTGAGGGTCGGTTTTCTTGCCTATATGCCTATCACATCATATTGTTGATGCACTTTACCAGGGTGATAATGATGAATCTCCCCTACTTCATGTGTCGAAATATTGAGAAGATGACCACCCTAGTGCAAAAGAAAACTCCTGAGCAACATTATAACAATATATATCGTTTTGCACTCATAAAAATTGTGGTTATGCATCAGCTTGGTTTACAGGACATCTCATGGGAGGATTTAATTTCTCATGATTTCTTCATAGCTCCTCAGGTGCTTCTAGAAGCTTTTCATGAAACAGGTGAACCTTCACATCAGCAGGAGGGTCATGAGACATAGACCGCTAGTGTGTCAGTGTTTGTCACCTATCAGAAGGGCACTAGAAGGTTGTTTGCAGCAGCCAAGCGAGTATTATCTCCACCCGTGGTGGAAGGGGTCTCACTTCCTCCATTAGCAGTGCAGGTACAGGACAAGGGTAAGAGGCAAATACATGATGAGGGGCCTTCAGGAGGGCAGAAGACAAATTTCATCCTCATTCAGGATGATGACACCGATTTGGGCTCACCTAGCTCAAAGATTAAAGAGATCATTCGGGAGAAACGGGCGGACATTAATTCTTTGTCCCTCATCCTACAAAGAGCCAAGTGGATAATCAAATACCTTGAGAAAAGAAAAAAGTAGCTAGAGGATCATCAAACCATTATGGAGCTGCAAAACATACAAGAGAACCGGCAAGCCGCTAAAAAGAGCAAAACCAAGATGACATCACTTGAGCAAGAAATTGAAGTTGATCGTGAAAATTGGCTTGAAAGGGTAAATATGCATTTGGAAAAGTGGTTGGAGAAAGCCAACAATGAGAATAACATGTTGAGGCACATGGCCAATCATTATTGGGTGAGAAACCATGTTTGCAAAGCAAGGATCAAGATCTTGAAGGCCAAGTTGAAGAAGGCCTCAAAGCGGCGGAAAAAGCATTACAGACTTTAGATCTTGGCTGAGGCTTCCTTGGGCTAGCATAGCACATAATGGAGGAAACGCAGCCAAAATTTCAAAAAATTTGGGACATTTTTTGCATTTTTTGCATTTTTGGCCTAAAAAACAGACTTTTCTGCTCTATGCGCTGCGCCACCTGGCGCGCGCTTTTGATAGGGGACTCCTTTTGATGCAAAGTCAATATTTTTGGATTTTTCATGGAAAAATATGCATGCCTACCAATGGCCAAGAAATTTTGATAGGTTTTGGGCTTCCAAAAGGGTAAAAAACACCCCAAAAATGACCTTTCCGCCCCTTTTTGACACACTGGAAGAAGTGTTGGGAGAAATCAGTTTTGGAGGAGAAAATGAAGGCCAAATTCAGAAATTATACTTTTTTTGGAAATTAGACAGGCAGACCTTTCCAACGAGCCCACTTGGAGAAAATTTGGACACCGGGAAGGCCTCCAAAATCAGCTGCAAACTGGCGCGACGCATAGGGAAATCAAGCGCGGCACATTGGAGGAAATTTACTCATTTTGACCCAAAAACTCTGTTTTTCGCCTAGTTTTTGACAGTTTGACTTTATTAATTCTAAATTTCAAACTCACGATGTAATTTAATGTAATTTTATGAATCTTGATGTAATTTTTCTAAATTTTCACTCATAGAGGTAGATTCATCCATCAAAAGGTTATTTGCAACTGAATGAATTAGTTTCCTAGTTTATAGAGGCAAGCTGTTCCACTGCCTACTTTCTAGTTCTCAGTTTAGATTTTGTTGGAACAACTCCTAAAATTATGATCTTGATCCCTAAAGGCTGGGATGAGTTATTGTTTATCTATATCTTGTGGTTTTTCAGTCATTAGCATGGTTGGACTTTTGGGAATGCATTGAGCATCATTGTAGATTCATCTCTACAGTTTGGCAAGGGAATATACTAGGGTTTGCAACAATCTATGGGATTCATGTGGAATCCTTCTTTGATATTGTGTTTCTCTCTGTAAATGTAAGTCTACTGGTGTTTAATGTATACCATTTTCTCTCTTATTTCTTCTTAACTTAAACAAACAAGGATAAAGGTGGAATTCATTAAAGTTTTCAGTGCTCTACCTAGGGTTTGTTTAATTTTCTATGTTTTCAGTTGTTTGGAGAGGATCCCTGAATTTTTCTTGCCCTCTTCAACTCCTCACCTATCTCAAACTCTCCATTTATTTCAAATTGGAAGTGTCAAATCAATTGCCTACCTTGCCCCATTCAGATCTTTGCAAAACTGAGCCTCATTCCCCAGACCCAAATTTGCCTTTCCTCTTGAGCCAAAAAAATATCATTAAATTCAATCAAGAATCTTTTGAATACATACCTAGCCTAAAATCAGTCTTTACATCAAGTCATCTCAAGCCTCATTGATTATTTTTTGCTAAGATTGACAAGTAGAGAGCCCTCTACCGATCTGGTAGGGCTAGCTACTAGGTTAAGCGTGGTTTGATGTTACCCTAGATTCTGCCTTTCTCAGCCTGAGGTAGATTTAGGCTATAACATAGTGGCGACTCCACTGGGGAGCAGATTTTTTGTTTGTTAGTGTTATTTGTTTTATAAACTACAGACGGAGCCTGAAGTTAGCCAGGTAGCCTTCGAAACGCTCTTGCTTTGCATTAGCGAAAGTAGATGAATGCTGCTTCAGTCAATCTCTGGTCTAGTCTTATAAACATAACACCTAACTTGCAAATTGCCCCAGTACATCAGATAATTCTAGACTTTTGGATGGTGAGTTTAGAATCTGATAGGCTGAACAAGTTGATTTTGTTCGTTTGATTTTTTGAAATAATTCAACACACTGGCTTCTAGACGACACACCAGGGCAAATCCGGATCCTGATCCACCTCCTGTGTATGAAAATCCAAATCTTATTCTGAGAATCCTTCGTCAAGAAATTCCTGTGATTCCTGTGTTCAAATCTCATTCACGTCTTGTTGTTTTTGAGTATCTTGAAGATCTTGAGTTTGATGAACAATTTGAGGTATCGTTGTTTGAAACCAAGTCCGAATGTGCTATTGAGTTTACTGTCCTAAGTCTAGAGTTTTTCAAAGATCTTGAAATTGAAAAGGCCAATATATCAATTGATAGTTATATCTTGAATCTTCAGAATTCCATTGTGGAAACAAACATTCCCGAATTCATAGAGTCTACATCTGCAACTCTTGGGTCATCCGCAATTGCATCTAGTTTAGAAATTCCGACCGAGCCTCCTTTCATTCCCACCATTCTCGTGTAGCCTTCTATCTCTGATAAAAAATCCACAGTATTTTCACCTCCATCCACACCACATACACGTCATACATCGGTTGCTCCGAATCCTCCTATATCCCCAAGACCGGTTGTAAATCCACCTAGTGCAATGGCTGCCCGATTTGCACCCCTTGTGTTGCCTCAAAATTTGGATAACATGCCCGCTTATTATCAAAGAAAAATTACATTGTTTGATGGCACTCCTCAAAGTGTTACAGCTCAGCAACATGTGGATAGGATGACAGATTTCTTTGACCTTCATGAGATTGATGCAGAAAATATGACAATGAGACTTTTTGTACAAACCTTTGGAGGTGAAGTAAGGAAGTGGTTCAGAGCTTTGCCGTCTGGTAGTATTGCTACATTAACTAATCTTCAGAGAAAATTATTGGATTGATGGGAAGTGAAGAAAAATCCTCTTCAGATCCTTTTTGAATATGAGAATATCAAGCAGAACATTAGTGAGTCTGTTCAAGATTATTGTATTAGATTCAATTCTGTTTACAATGAAATTCCTGCTGATATAAAGAAACCTATGGGGTTGGCTTTGATTAAGTTTCTAGATGGCTTCGATCCTGACATGGCCTATAAATTAAGAGAAAGAGATCCGGCCAATTTGGAAGGCATGCAGAAAATTGCAGTCAGCGTTGAAGCAAATCTGCTTGCCAAGAGAGCTAGAATGAGAGCTTAAAAGAAGTTAATAGTAAAGGAAGAGGTTTCCACTTCAGATCAAGTGCTCCGTAAGATGGAATAGATGTTTGACAAATTTACGATTGACAAGTCTAAATCGCAAGTCAGAAATCCTAATTTTCGTGGCCAGCAGGAACCACAATTTAGAATCAAGGAAAGAGAGCAACGAGTACAAGACCAAGCAGTACATCAGCAAGTGAAGACACCCTTACAGCAGAATTTTGTACATGGTTTGGAATCAGATGACGAGGAGAATGTAATTGGAGAAGAGAATCATTTATTTACACTTGATGATATGCAAATTTTTATTACTAAAGACGAGGATTATTCCGAGAACTCAGCTGTACAAAGGGACGAGAATTTCATCTTGGCGAATGAAACAATTCTTGAAGAAGAGTCTGATGAATATCAGAGGGGTACATGAATGCTTTGATAGCCCAAAAACAACAATATTCACTCAGAAGTAGGGATGTACCCATTAATCCAATTCAAAAAAGAAAGGAAGCGATAACAACAAAGAATGATCCACTCGTTCTGCAGAAAAAGGGGAAAGAGACAGTTGATCCCACCACTAGCAAACCACCATTAGCAAATGAAACATCCAATCAGCCAAATATATCAAAGGAGAAAACTGAAAATAAGGATGTCCCAGCTAAAGAGGTAGAGAAAACTTCAGTTTTTAACTTAGAAGATGAAATTGCTAAGTTAAAAGTATCCATTCCTTTGACTAAATTGATGAAGAATAGCAGCTATAAGGGTCAGGTGTCTAAGATTTTGAGTTTAGATCCATTATCTAATATGGTAAACGTAGAGGATGATCGACCTAAGTTGATTTTTGGTCCAGCATTGGATGGTCAATCTCAAGATAGTGATGTACCTCCTTTTTATATCAGCCTTAAGTTGCACGACTATGTGTTACACAATGCTATGTTTGATTCCGGAGCCTCTCATAATCTCATGCCTAAGGCAATCATGGAGAAATTGGGATTGGATATCACCAGAAAGTATCATGAACTTTATTCTTTCGATTCTGGTAGAGTAAGATGCGTTGGGCTTATCAAAGATTTGGTGGTCAGTTTGGATCAGATTCTGACTAAAAATGTTTTGATGGATGTGGTTGTGGCGGATATTCCTCCTAGATTTTGCATGCTTCTTTCTAGATCTTGGGGAGCGAAACTTAAAGGGACATTGCAGCTTGATTTCTCCTATGCTACTATTCCCATGTTTGGTCAGATGAGGAAATTATACCGGGAGAAAAAGATGAAGTATATGATCACTTCCAAGGAGAAACCGGTAAATCATCCAATCAACTATGTACATACTGATTTAGAATCATTTGTTTTATACTCAGATAGATTTAATGATGTAGATAGCCAAGTAATTGAAGTAGAAGACATTCCAGAAATCACTGAAAATTTCAGAGAGGTCTTAAAGAAAGAAAGACAAAGATGAGACAGTACCGCTGAGAAATCATCCTCCCGACAGTAGGAAGGGAAGGTGCTGGAATTGGCATTTGGATACGCAACCCTGTTTTCTCCCCAAACAAAGTGCCAAGTAATGTAAGGGTCTGTTATTATAAATTGGCTTTCAACTATTCAAATAATGAGGTTGAATATGAAGCTTTAATTGCTGGTCTGAAAATTCTTAGAAAGTTAAATGCCAAAAGGATTGTAGTGTATGGCGACTCCGAGTTAGTTATCAAGCAACTGAAAGGTGAATACCAAGCTAAACATCCTCGAATGCAGGCCTACCACAATGCGGTACTAGATATCTTGAGATTGTTTTCAGATTATACTTTGGCATGTGTCCCTCGTATTCAGAATGGCATTGTAGACGCACTTGCAACAACAACAAGTAATTTGAAAATTCTAATGAATTCAAACAAAAAATTTGAAATTCATGTGAAGCATCGTCCGACTATCCCTGACAATCAAAGGTATTGGGAAGTGTTTCAAGATGATAAAGAAATTGATGAATTTTTTCAAAATGAAGGTAAAATCAAAGACACTTCTATTGATGGGGAGCATGATGACGGCGAGGGGGATATAGAAGTCAATCAGATGGAAGTTTTTAAGCTCAAGGACAATGTCATTCCTAAATATCTAATACCTTTAGAGGAGCTTTTCGACCAAGATGATGTAGCTCAAAAACTGAGCTTGCTGCCAACCGAGAAAGGAGTTGAGGATGTGAACATTGAATCAACAGAAAATCCTAAAATGGTGAAATTGTCTAAGGCATTGCCCCCAAAGGTAAAAGAAAAGTATATCAGTTTATTGTCTTCCTTTGCTGATGTATTTGCTTGGGACTATTCAGATTTGAAGACATATGACACAAACATAATTCAGCATACCATCCCGATTAAGCCAAATCAAAAGTCCTTTCGACAGAAGTTGAGAAGAATAAATCCAAAGTTGTTTCCCTCGATAGAGAAGGAAGTGAATTGGTTGTACAAAGCTGGTATCATCATCCCCATAAGATTTTCAGATTGTATTTCTAATTTGGTGCCCGTGCGCAAGAAAACAGGTGAGATTCGCTTATGTATTGATTTTAGGAATCTGAATAAAGTATCTTTGAAATACAACTATCCATTTCCCAAAATGGATCACATACTTCAGCGAGTAGTTTGAGCATCCTGCATGTCATTCTGGTTATAACCAAATTCTGGTCCATGAGGATGATAGAGATAAAACAACGTTCACGACTCCGTGGGTAACTTTTCATTATGCTAAAATGCCTTTCGGATTGAAGAATGATGGTGCGACCTTTCAACGAGCAATGGAAATGGAATTTGCAAATGAAAAATATGTCTTTCTAGTTATTTATCTTGATGACTTGACAGTTTTTTCTAATTCATATGAAGAGCACCTTTATCATTTGAAGATCATATTTCAGCGGTGTAGAAAATATGGTGTATCTCTCAATCCAAAGATGAGTCTGTTTGCCATGGATGAAGGCAAGATTCTTGGTCACATTATATCAAAGGATGGCATCCGCATTGATCCAGCTTGAGTGGAAGCCATTCAACAAATTGATCTTCCCCGAAACAAAAAGGAGATCCAATCATTGAATGGTAAGATGAATTTCTTACATCACTTTGTACCCAATCTTGCAAAACATTTAAGGGAAATCACAAACATGCTCAAGAAAGATAGTGTAGTGAAGTTGACTGAGGAAGCAATAAATTCTTTCAATTTGGTGAAATTGGCCCTTTCTTCAGCTCTGGTTTTGATCAGCCTGGACTATACTCAGGATTTCATTTTGTTTTCATTTGCCTCAAATCATACTATGGCAGCAGTATTGATGTAGAAAAGATTTCAGCTTGAGAAATCAATTGCATTTTTCAGCAGAACCATAAGAGATGCAGCTTTAAAGTATAATGTTATTGAAAAGCAAGCTCTTGCCTTGGTTAAAGCATTGAAATATTTTTGAGTTTATATTCTGCATTCTCACATCCTTGCTTATTTTCCTAATGCTGTTGTTAAAGATGTCTTAGTGCAAATAGATCTAGAAGGGAGACAAGGCAAATGGATTGCAGCCTTGTTGGAATATGACGTGGAGATAAAACCTACAAAGCTCATCAAAGGACAGGGGCTGGCTAAGCTATTTGCTGAGTCAAATTTGCATGCCTTGGACATTAATCTCATTTCTACTATGTCCGAGGAAAATGAATAAAGTTCGCTTGCTCAGGTATCCGAAATTTTTGTTCTTTCTCCTTGGTATTCAGACATTGTTTATGTATCCAAAATTTGTCACCACCGCTGGGAATGGCTAAAAACAAAAGTAGGACACTGAAATTGAAGGCTGCCAAGTTTTGTATCATGAATAATGCACTCTATTGGAAAGATCCCGGTGGTGTCTTGCTCAATTGTTTGGTTGAAGAAGAGGAAAAGCAGGTTATGGAAGACTTTCATAAGGGAGATTGCAGAGGTCATATTTTCTGGAAGACAACGGCCAAAAAAATTTTGAGAGCAGGATATTATCGACAAAATCTATTTTCTGATGTGTACAAATATGTTAAAAGCTGTCATGAATGTCATATTTTTCAAGGTAGGAGAAAATTGCAGCCTTTACCGCTCAAGCCCATTGAAGTAAGTGCTCCATTTCAGAAATGGGGTTTGGATATCATTGGCGAGATCCATCCTACTTCTTCGGCGTAGCATAAATGGATCCTTATAGTGACGAACTATTTTACCAAATGGATTGAGGCGATTCCCACTAGGCAGGCCACAGATTTGGTAATCATTTCTTTTCTTGAAAACAATATTTTGTCTTGTTTTGGTTGTCCAAATAAGTTGATCACTGATAATGCAGCAGCCTTTAAATCTAAAAGAATGATTGACTTTTGTGATAAGTATCAAATCACTTTGGGGCACTCAACTGCATATCATCCACAAGGCAACGGATTGGCCGAATCCTCAAATAAATCCTTGGTCAATATTATCAAAAAGCTACTGGAAATGAACAATAAAAGTTGGCACAAGAAACTGGTTAATGCACTTTGGGCAGATAGACTGAGTCAAAATAAATCTATAGGAATGTCCCCTTTTGAGCTCGTGTATAGTGTTGACACTGTATTCCCGACCTCTCTCACAGTTCCAGTGGTTAAACTTCTGTAGGAAGCTGGCAACGAGGATGATAATTTGCAATGAAGAATTAATCAAATGATCCATTTACAACAGAATAGAGAGGAGGCTTTTCAGAACACTTTCAAGCTGCAAGAGAGAATCAAGAAGATATATGATGGAAAGGCAAAGGTGGACAAGTTTCAAATAGAAGAAGTTGTGCTAAAATGGGACGTGAGAAACGAAGATAAAGGTAAGCATGGCAAGTTTGAGTATCTTTGGAAAGGACCTTTCAGAATTACTGCATATCGAGGCCAAAATGCTTTCCTTTTGAAAGAAATGAATGGAGAAGATTGTCCAGGTGGGTCGGTCAATGGTCAGCTACTCAAACAGTACTATTTTTGAAATGTTTTCTGCTGTCATATGTATCACTGTACATACCAGTTTGTTTAAGCTTCATTGCAAGCGTGTGCTGTCATCATTCTTTCAGTTTGGAGCCCGAGGTGAAGGCTATAAAACTAAAGGTTGATTTCAGTTTTGGTTTGGTTTGTTTGAGTCAGGTCTTTCAATCGATTTTAGTCTTGAAATTGAGCTGTTTTGAGTCAGTTTTCAGTTCTGAAATTGAGTCAAGATTCTGGTTTTGGTTTGTCAAGGTTATTGACTCCATAGCCCAATGGAGGAAAGGCACTACCTGCTTTCCTAGAGATATGTAGTTCTTGGTACCTCCAAAGGAGCTACCATCCCCATTGGAGCCAATGTTAGTGTCGGTATCTTCATCCCTCCGTCAGTGATCAAAATTCTCTTGTTTCATTGCATATTAGGTGTCTCGCTCGTCGGTTGCATTCCGTTAGGAGCATGGATCATCTAACGGTAGTGGATTTTTATACATTTTCCCTCATTTCCTTTACCTTCCAACCCATTTCCCTTCATTAAGATCATTTGCAGTCACTTTTTGTCTTATAGTTTGCAAGAGTCATTTTTTAGGGTTTCAGTTTCATTAGGTCTAGGGTTTCATCAAAAAGATCTTCAAAATGTCCAATAATGGTTAGCAGGTGCGTAAGGAGGCTGAATAAAGTTCTAGTGCCAAATAAATTTCATCATCATATGCCTAGAAATGTATTTTTCCTCAAAACTATGTTTTGAGAAAAAATAGAGTATTTTATCTTTTTATGTATAAATTTTATGTAATTTCAAGTTTTCTCATATGTAAGCAATTTCAATGGAAACCCTGGTCACCTTTTAAAACTTCAGCAAATACATCCCCTGCAAGGAAAACAAAAAGCAAGTCATTCAGTTAATCAGAGGCAAAATGAAGCAAACTGCCTAAAACAGAGTTTAAAAAAAAAGTGTCAAAGGTAAACATTACAAAAGTGGGTTTTTTGGAGTGGAAAATTAAAGCCTTTGGTAAATAAGTCATTTTTCATGTTTCAAAGGGCTCATTTGCATTCCAAGAAGAAAGAGTGAGCAAGAAAAGGCCGTGTTGAACAAAGGGAGCAAAATTGCAGCAAAGTCGTGTAAGTTTGTGGGCACGGCACATTGGCTGAGAGGCGCGGCGCATAGAGCTGGCGCGACGCATTGGGTCGGCCTCCACAGTGTTAAAAAAACACAGGCGTGATGCATATAAATGGTGCGGCACGTTGGGTTTGTGGCGCGGTGCGTAGGGCTATAAGATGTTTTCACCACGATTTCATTCAAATCTCCATTTGCTCAATTTGCTCTGGTCCAAAGTAAGTCAAACAAATTTTCCAATGCCAATAAACGTGTGTCTTAAGATTTTTATGAGGATGTAATAAAAAATTTCAAACCCTACTTCCTTGCTCAAGACATGATTGCTTAGGGTTTGTAATTTTTGGTTTTTTATGGCCATCACTCCCTCACCTTTCTATTCCTTCATTTCTTTTCTAGTTTCATCAAATCATTTCCCTATCGCCCATATCCCTAAATTCATCCACCCCTATCCCAATTCCCATTATCCCAAATCTTAGCTAAAAAATTCCCAAACCCTAATTATTATCCGAAAAGCCTAGAGACTATTCCTAAAACCCTTCAATTCCCCAAATTCCAATTGGAAATATTCCGAAAATTCCCCTTACCCCCTCCCTTCATAGTCCCTCACACATTTTCATACACTTGGCAGCAAATGATCGAAGACACCTAAAACTCTTCATACTCATCTAAGACAACAAAAAATTTGGCAAACATGGAGTCAGAGTCCTCCTATGACCGAGATGAAGAAACACACAGTGACTCTACAACTGAATTGCATGCACCAAGGGGACCTCACAAGAGTGGTAAACATGTACGGGAAGAGCCTACTTCACTTGATGAGCTACAAACCTGCCCTCTTGCTATCACATGTTTTCAACAGTAGTCTTGTTTTTAGTTTTGTGAGATGGTTGCTAGAGTCCAGTACCATCATGAGTTGGCCAGATTGTTTGTGCTTCATTTACATAATGGCCTAGTCACTCTTGCAGGTGTGACATTCACTTTGACACCGGAGTCTATCTCTCTAGCAACCGGTATTCCAAATTTCGGAGAGAAATGGAATAAAAGGCAGCAGGTTGACAGGGAACACTATGAGCCATACATCAAGCCTAGTTTTTTGGGACAACTTAGCAGAGTTTTTCCCTTTCGGTACCTGAAAGATTCATACGCTCCTTTGATGAAACTCATAATCAAATATTTCAGCTGTGAGGGTCAGTTTTCTCGCCTATATTCCTATCACATCAGATTGCTAATGCACTTTAGCAGGGTGAGAATGATGAAACTCCCCTACTTCATGTGCCAAAATATTGAGAAGATGACCACCCTAGTGCAAAATAAAACTCCTGAGCAGCAGTATAACAATATCTATCATTTTGCACTCATCAAAATTGTGGCTATGCATTAGCTTGGTTTGCAGGACATTTCATGGGAAGATTTCATTTCTCATGAGTTCTTCACAGCTCCTCAAGTGCTTCGAGAAGCTTTTCATGAGATCGGTGGACCTTCACATCAGTAGTAGGGTCATGAGACACAAACCACTAGTGTGCTGGGCAATCTGATGTGATAGGCATATAGGGCACTAGAAGATTGTTTACAATAGCCAAGCGAGTATTATCTCCACCGGGAGTGGAAGGGGTCTCACTTCCTCCATCAGCAGTGTAGTTATAGGACAAGGGTAAGAGGCCAATACATGATGAGGGGCCTTCAGGAGGGCAGGAGACAGATTTCATCCTCATTCAGGATGATGACACCGATTTGGGCTCATCTAGCTCAAAGCTTAAAGAGATCATTAAGGAGAAACGGGCGGACATTAATGCTTTGTCCCTCATCCTAAAAAGAGCCAAGTGGATAATCAAATAAATTGAGCAAAGAAACAAGCAGTTAGAGGATCAGAAAACCATTATGGAGTTGCAAAACATACGAGAGAACCGATAAACCGCTAAAAAGAGAAAAACCAAGATGACATCACTTGAGCAAGAAATTGAAGTTGATCGTGAAACTTGGCTTGAAAGGGTAAATATGCATTTGGAAAAGTTGTTGGAGAAATCCAACAAAGAAAAGAACATGTTGAGGCACATGGCCAATCATTATTGAGCAAGAAACCATGTTTGCAACGCAAGGATCAAGATCTTGAAGGCCAAGTTGAAGAAGGCCTCAAAGCGGCGGAAAAAGCATGATAGACTTTAGATCTTGGCCGAGGTTTCCTTGGCCTAGCATACCACATAATGGAGGACACTCAGCCCAAATTTCAAAAAATTTGGGACATTTTTTTCATTTTTTGCATTTTTGGCCTAAAAAACAGACTTTTCTGCTCTATGCGCCGCACCACTTGGCGCGCGCTTTTGATAGGGGACTCCTTTTGATGCAAAATAAACATTTTTGAATTTTTCATGGAGAAATATGCATGCTTACCAATGGCCAAAAATTTTTGACAGGTATTGGGCTTCCAAAAGGGTTAAAAACACCCCAAAAATGACCTTTTTGCCCCTTTTTTGACACACATGAAGCAGTGTTGGGAGAAATCAGTTTTGGAGGGGAAAATGAAGGCCAAATTCATAAATTCCACTTGTGTTGGAAGGTAGATAAGTAGAAATTTCCAACAAGCCCACTTGGAGAAAATGTGGATACCGGGAAGGCCTCAAAAATCAGCTGCAAATAGGCGCGATGCATAGGGAAATCAGGCGCGGCGCATTGGAGGAAATTTACTCATTTTGACCAAAAAACTCTGTTTTTCGCCTAGTTTTTGACAGTTTGACTTTATTAATTCTAAATGTAAAACTCATGATGTAATTTAATGTAATTTTATGGATCTTGATGTAATTTTTCTAAATTTTCACTCATAGAGGTAGATTCATCCATCAAAAGGTGATTTGCAACTGAATGAATCAGTGTCCTAGTTTATAGAGGCAAGCTGTTTCACTGCCTACTTTCTAGTTCTTAGTTTAGATTTTGTTGGAACAGCTCCTAAAATTATGAGCTCAACCCCTAAAGGCTGGGATGAGTTATTTTTTGTTTATATCTTGTGGTTTTTCAGTCATTAGCATGGTTGGAATTTTGGGAATGCTTTGAGCATCATTGTTGATTCATCTCTACAGTTTGGCAAAGGAATAGACCAGGGTTTGTAGCACTCTATGGGATTCATGTGGCATCTTGCTTTGATATTGTGTTTCTCTCTATAAATGTAAGTCTAATGGTGTTTTATGTATACCATTTTCTCTCTTATTTCTTCTTAACTTAAACAAACAAGGATAAAGGTAGAATTCATTAAAGTTTTCAGTGCTCTACCTAGGGTTTGTTTAATTTTCTATGTTTTCAACTGTTTGGAGAGGATCCTCGAAGGTTTCTTGCCCTCTTCAACTCCTCACCTATCTCAAACTCTCCATTTCTTTAAAATTGGAAGTGTCAAATCAATTTCCTACCTTGCCCCATTTATATCTCTGCAAAACTGAGCCTCATTCCCCAGACCCAAATTTTCCTTTCCTCTTGAGCCAACAAAATATCATTAAATTCAATCAAGACTCTTTTGCATACATACCTAGCCTAAAATCAGTCTTTACATCAAGTCATCTCAAGCCTCATTGATTATTTTTTGCTGATATTGACAAGGAGAGAGCCCTCTCCCGATCTGGTAGGGCTAGCTACCAGGTTAAGCGTGGTGTGATGTTACCCTAGATTCTGCCTTTCTTAGTATGAGGTAGATTTAGGCTATACAACCACAAAAATTGGAGGGTACTAAAGCCCTATGGGCTATATTCCCACTTAGTTGAGTAAAACAGATCAGAAATAGGTCTAAATAGGTTGAGGAAGAGGCTGGAAAACCCTGATAGAAGCTTCAGACAAACCCAGAAAAATTGCTAAAATATTGCAGAGAAAAGTGCAGGTCGCAGGTTCTGACCTATTTTCTGTCCAAGTTGCAGATTATGGGCTGAAAAGTGCGTCCTGTAGTCTAGGTCACAGGTTCTGGGCTGAAAAGTGCGACCTGCAGCTCCGGGTGTCTCGGCGGCAGATTTCAGAAAAAGTTGTCGTCTGAGTTGCAGCTAATGTCTGTTACTTGGGCAATAGGGCCAGAAACACACAAAAGCTAGAAATGTTAATGTTTGAGGATTTTATGGGTAAAAAATGACATAAAAATAGAAAAAACAAAAATCTGAAAAGAAACCCTAGGGTCTGAAGCAGCTGGATATGCAGGAATATGAAAAATGACAGCGGTCGTAATTGAAAACCCGTGTGGAGTCGCCAATTGTTAGTATGAATCTTTTGTCGAAATGTACAAAAAAATACCACTTTATCTATGCATAACAAATAGCCCTAACATAAAATGTGGGTGCCAATATCTTCAAATCTACAATTAGTTGATCAAGATAAATGCTGCACAAATCCAGATCTATGCATAAAAAGACATTAAGCAGTAAAAATAAGGTTTTACTCCATACATCCAATAGACAAGACAAGAAAAATATTTTTGAAAGAATTTTTATATTAAGGGCACCTGAGAGGAAAACAAGAAAGGTGTTTCCAATTCTTTTCAATGGGATGGGTTCTTGAAAGTCCTCAACGCTTCAGATGTAGCATTTCTCTCTCTTGTTGATGTAGAAAACCTAGAAAAACATAGAACTCAAAGGGAGCTCACAAAGCAAAGAATGGAGAATGTGACAATGATAATGGCTCAAAGTCAGACCAAGGGCATAGATCCAGAGTGATCTAATGAACAACAAAAGGTGACAAAGGAATGGGAAAACCCTTCTATTTATAACAAAATATTGGGTCATTCTAGATCTTGGTGCATGATTAATATAATATTAACCAAATCTAGATCCACCTTTTATGGAATATTTTATTATATTTTTTGGAGGGAAAAGGCATTGGACTTGGGTCAAATCCATTTATTTGTAAATAATAAATAAATAAATGATTTATTTATTATTTTAAGGAAATGGTTGAATGATAATTAAACAAATAATGATTTATTTAATTATTTATAAATGATTTAGTCATATTTAACAAGGAATATTATTTAAATAAGATTTAAATAATTATTCCTAGAAAATAATAAGATAAATAAGGATTTATCTAATTAATTTCCTTGTTTTGGGTTAAATATAACCAGGAATTAAATTATTGTTTAATCAATTATTCCATGAGGAAAATCAAACAAATATATATTTGTTTAATATTTCCTTCTGGGGTTTTCTGTTTAGACCATAAACAACCTAATAAATGTGTTTTATTAGGTTATTTCACATAGTGAAAGAAATTTTACTTAGGGTAAAATTGGTCTTACATGGTGTACTTGGGTCCATCTAATGATAATAGGTTAGATGACCAAAAAATGGTGTAACAATGTCGACATCTACAATATCAAGAATAATCAATATAAGTAGGGATAGTAGTAAAAGCAAACTTAAACTAGGCACACTCTTCTAATCTAAGGCACACTAGCTACAAAAATAAATAATATACATGTGAAATATTCACACAAGAATCAAGCATAATATCTCTTCAGATAAATCCCATTTCTGGGTTTGTCTAAAGAGACCCCATCATAATCAGTCAATTCATAGGCCCCTTTTGCAAGCACTTGCTTGACAATATAAGGACCACGCCACATGGGTTCAAATTTTCTAGCTCCTAGCTTATTGTTAGCTTGATCGTATACTAAGACTAGGTCACCTTCTAAAAAAACACGAGGTGTAACACTCCGATCATACAGAGCTTTCATTCGTTTTTTATGAGCTTCAGTAGCTAATGCAGTAGTGTGCCAAGTCTCATATAATTGAGCTCTGTACAAAAAGCATTTTTCCTCTTCAGAGATAGCTGGTAGTAACTCTATGGCTAATTGAAGTGAAGATATTTCACATTCAATAGGTAACACAACTTCTAAATCATAAACCAGTTGAAAAAGAGTGAACCTTGTAGCAGTTTTTGCTGAGGTTCGGTATGCCCATAGTGCTGAAAAAAACATGGTATGCCAATTCGATTTATGAATCTTGATAATCCATTTAATCATGGTGGTTAAAAATTTATTAACTGCTTCAACTTGACCATTAGCCTGTGGGTAATATGGAGTAGAGTTATCATGGCACAAGTCGAGTTGATCGGAAAGTTCGGTCATCATTATGTTTCGAAAATGAATACCATGGTCAGTGATAATAGCTTGGGGTACACTGAAATGAGAAATCACGTGATTGAATACAAATGTAGTTGTAGTTTTTCCATCTGCTGCAAATGTAGGCATCGCCTCGGCTCATTTGGTAAAATAATCTACTACTAGAATAATATACCCATGCCCTCCGGTCAAGTGAGGGTTACATGTAATGAAATCAATGCCCCATTTTTCAAAAGGACTGAAAAAAATTATGGGGTGAAGAGGAACTGGTGGTACATGCATCTTGTGATCAAGTATCTGACAATTGTGGCACTTTCGGACCGTGAGAATGCAATCTTTGAATAATTATGGACAAAAATATCCAGTGAAAAATATATTTTGGGTTGTGGCATACCTAGACATATGACCACCACATGCTCTAGAGTGGCATTCATTTAAGACTTTTTCAGCCTCTTCATGAGTTAAACATCGTCGAAAAATAGAGTCCGCACCACGATGATAAAGTGTGTCTCCAACAATATTGTATTGCTGAGATTGGTAATGGATTTTTCATTGATTTGAACGTGAGATTTCAGGCCAAAAATTTTGTGTTTGAAGATAAATGATGATATCTCCATACCATGGATCTACGGTACTGATAAGAAACAAAGATTCATCTACAATCAGATGCTCTACCACAATTCCTGTCTCAGTATTTGGGAAGTCACACATAAGTTCTACGAACACCAGTGATTTCTTTGATTTAGACCTTTCAAATTCCAAATCAAAATCTTGTAGGATAACAATCCATTTAGAGTATTTTCCCCTGAGCAGTTTTTTGGTTAAAATGTACATCATGGGGTTACAATTAAATATCACGTTTTTTTTTTCGTAACAATATGTAATGACGAAATATTTGGACAGCTTGAACTGCTGCCAAGGAAAATTTCTCCACATGTGAATATTTAACTTTGATTGGACTCAGGTTGCGACTGAGATACAAAATTACATGTTCGTTGTGAAATTCATCCTCCTGAGCTAAAACCATTCCAATGGTGGAATTAGAGGCTACTAGGTATAAAAAGTAGTCCTCGTTGTAATTGGGCGGATGTAATGTTCCAAATTTTTAATTAA
Source organism: Pinus albicaulis (assembly GCA_034641835.2). Classification (NCBI taxonomy): domain Eukaryota; kingdom Viridiplantae; phylum Streptophyta; class Pinopsida; order Pinales; family Pinaceae; genus Pinus; species Pinus albicaulis. Next base: position 1,969,662,215 of record CM076578.1, on the reverse strand, counting down.
GTTAATTGGAACATTAATTTTTATTTCTTTTTAATAAAGTGAATAAAATGGGTAAGGGAGCCCATGTAGCAGCATGATAAACACTCCTAAGGTGCAAAGAGTCACTTAAGTGGCTTAATTTGGCATGCTCAAGTGTGAGAAGCACTGAAAGCAAGAATACAAGGCTTGGTTTGACCAAGTCAACAACGCTGCCATGGAGGGAGTGAGTCACCAAGTGGGACAACGCAATTTTGAAAGGAGAGAAATCATTGGATGAGAGAAACCCTAATGGGTGGGGTCCATGGCAAGGAAGCCTTCCTTGACATAAAAGGGTGAAGGAGAGCCATCGTTCATTATGCTTGAGAATTTCAAATTTGTGCTCTCTTCAGTTGATTAACTGAGATAGCTTGTGCTGCTCAGCACAAGGGGAATTTCCTGTTTAGGAGTTTCCTATCCTTCTTGGGAGGCCTTGGAGGATCTTTTCTTCATATCCCTCACATCTTGGCTTGAGGCCAAAGTATTCTTCTTCAGCTACTACGTTTCTTTTGGGTAGAAACATTGGATTTGTAGGGGTTGCAGTGAGGATTCACCCATCACCCACTTTTGGAGCTAGTTTTGTAGAGGGGAGGCTCATTTCTTCTTTAGGAGATTAGTGAGGAAGATCTCAAAGCTTATATTACATATTTGGCATTGGGCCATTGGGTTGATCTCATTCCCAGCGTAGTCTCTTCCTCTCACAACGTTATTTACAGAGGGAATTTGCAGGAGGGGTTCACACTATGGTTTGGAGTGTGTAATCTTCAGTAAGGGGATCAGCCCCTTCACTTAGAAGATCATTGGAGAAGGTTTCTACATTTTTTGCAGCATTCTTATCCTTCTCCATTCCTATATTTTATTTGAGTTGCAGATGCTACACTGCAACTTTGGCATTTTCACATTTTTTACATTTTGGCCAATCCCTTGGAGGATTGTTGTTGTATTTCTTTTCGGGGTTGAGACTTTGCTCCCCCTTTATTTGTTTGAGCCTACATTGCTATATATACATTTATATATCATTTTGCAGTCATTCTCCATTAGGGACTGCGTAGTCATAGCTGGGCATCCTTGTGTTGCAGTGTATTTTCATATTTACAGGTATAATCTTTCTTGAGTTTGATTTGGCCCATCTTGAGTGGTATTTTCCTCAAGATTGTGTACATCTTTTACTGCTGCAATTTAATATATAGCTATGTACTCTTATTCCATTCTATGTGTTGATATTTCCTTGCTGCTACTTGTTTAATTTCAGATATTGTTGTAGCTCATTCTTTGAGCAAGATCTTCCTGAAGAAGGAATATTTACATATCTATCGACAGAGTCTGTGAATGGCTAGATAGCCTCCAGATCTCACCCTTCCTTAGAAGGTGACATATCCGGTAATTTCCACAACAATCAATCTCTGGAATCGACTTGTTCATATTTCTGATAAAGGAATATTGTAGAGATTGGAATATCTTAAGATATTCCCAACATTACAGAAAATCCCTCTTTTGGGATACTACAGTGGATGCAATAATGGTGCATGGGTTAACGCGTGTTTTCGAGAATCAAAAGATTGATCAACAATCATCCCAAATGAAATGAATATTATGTTTCAATAACCAGGTAAAACCTTTAGTTAACTCAGCATAGTTTGGGGTAAATCTACGCAGAAAGTTTGCTTTCCCTTGCAAAATTTGGAGTTGGCAGAGTGTGGAAGGAGGAGGTAAACTGATAATAGCCTCAACCTTCGAAGGGTCGACTTGAATGCCAGCCTTCGAAACAATAAATCCCAATAATTTTCCAGATTGCACACAGAAAACACATTTGTGAGGATTCAAATGAATCTTACAATGCATACATCTCATAAAGATTGCTCGTAAATGAGGAGGATGATCTTCCTTATGCAATGAGTGAGCAGGTAAATCATCAAGATAAGGTTTCACAATGTGTTTAATGTCATGAAAATCATAAGACATTGCCCTTTGAAAAGTTGCACCAACATTGTTTAATCCGAAATGTAATTAGCAATAAGAAAAATTTCCCCAAGGACAAATGAATGTTGTTTTTGGTTGATCAGCAAAGAGTATGTTTATCTGATTATATCTAGAAAATCCATCCATAAATGAAAAAAATTCATTTCTGGCACAATCATCAATGATCTGGTCAATATAGGGGGTTGGATAATTGTCCTTTGGAAAAGAGTTTTTAATATCCCTATAATCAACACATAATCTTATGGTTCCTTTTTTTTGGTAACAGGAACTATATTAGATACCCAATCTGTTAAACGGATTGTATAAATAAATCTTGCTCGAAGTACTTTTTCAACTTCAGCTTTAATAGAAAAAACATTTCGTGGATGTATCAGATGTAATATTTTTCTAACAGGTTTAGCATCCGAGTATGTTTTTATTTCATGAATGACAATCATTGGATCAATTCCTGGCATTTCTTCATAGGACCAGGAAAATATGTCACGAAATTCTTGAAACAGGGCTTTATGTGTATTAATTTTATCCATTGTACAAGAAGCGCCTAAATGAATGTTTTCAACAACTCCTGGTTTAACTGATATGTCAATAGGAACCGCCGTAGAAATATTTCCTAAGTTCATCTCAGAATCTGAATTTGTAATCGATAGAGGATTCTGTGGTTCCTTGACATAGTCAATGGTAAAAATTGATGAAAAATCAGTTTCAAGTCTATCAAGGTCAGGTAAAAGAAAATATCTATGATGTAGATCTTCCCATAGTAATTCATCTGTAGACAAAAATTTGTGAATATGGTCATCAGTATAAAATACTTGTTGAAAAGGATCAGGAATTGATGTCATGGCTGAGCTTGATGGTGAAAATTATTCTTCATTGATCAAATTCATTTGATTAGAATTAGTTGAAAAAGCATTAGAAAATGATTGTACCGCTTGATATGCTATCTCAAAAGGACTCAAAGGCATCTCACCATCGAAAGAATCCATTTCTGACTCTAAAGGCACTATCCAATGATCATCAAATGGAATAGTGCTTGATGTAATCATCTTGATATTAGCAATAGTATGTGGTACATTAGGTGGAGGCATAGAAAAATTTCCCATTAAAGTAGAGTCTTTTATTAAACCTACCCCAACATCTTCATAACAGATAATCGATTTTCCAATATGCTGGATACTATCAATAGAAGCTGGATCAGACGAATAATATGAAAGCTGGTCAATTTTCATGATCTTTCTTTTATGAGGAAACACGATTAATCAAAAGAACGATGATACGACAATAGTCATAGCATAAGACCAACTTCAACCTAGAAGAAGGTTGTAGTCTAGAGGGGCATCAACAACTTCCACATCTAGATTAACAGTTTTTCCTTCGACCTCTATATGTAGATCCTGTAAAATTTTGTACGAATGGAATCCTCTTCCATCAAAAGCTTTGAGGATTGTCAGAGACTAGTTAAGTGTCAGAGAACCAAGTTATTTCCAACAATTTAATGACATTATTCACGTGGATGACCCCTAATTAATTACAGTGCGAAAACAACGGCTGTGTTTTACTAACACTGGAATCTAGAAAGCCATTTAATGGGGGAGTCTTGGTGTAAAATTTTCTAAATCGAAGACCATAAGGTTTGAATCCTGAATATCTACGGCTCCTATAGCTGACAACAATAATTTCCTTTGTGCTGGACATGATTGCAACACTTCTAAGGCTGACATTGTTGATAGGGAAAATTGATAAATCTTTAACAATCATGTAGTTCTGAGCAGCTCTAGCATGTGGATTGAAAGCAGATTTCCAAAGTACACCTTTAGTAGGCGGTTTAATTACTAGATCAAGATCTGGTTTCTTGATATGAAGCAGATCATAAATCGAAGGAGATGTAGCTAGTGTTGAATTATAATTTTCTACTTCTTTACCAGTAACGAGATTTTTACTTCTATAGTCTTACGATCGCGTCGCAACCATTACTTGAGACATCATAAAAATATCTTTTGATGTATTCGAAGAAGATCCAATCATTTTTCTATCCTCAACAGGAAAAGGATCCTTCAAAACAGTGGGTGTGGGTGAACCCTTAACGAATTTAGACCTTAGACCTATGCGGGAACTCTTTAGTAAAGTGATCCTCATCACAAATAAGATAAGGATAACGAGGTTTTCGTTTATCTTCAGTTGGTTCAGTTTTTTCATTTTTCTCCTTTGGAGATGTTTGTTTGTTATTTTTCTTGCCTTTCTTCTTACTTCCAGTTTTAGATTTGGCTGTAGATGAATCTACAAAATGGATGTCGGTAGAAGTTTCAAGGGAATAATCTCCTTTTGGTGAATCTGGTAAAGTTATAATAGGAAAAGTAACCTTTGAAGATTTCTTCTTACTCTTATTAGTACTAAATGAACAAATTACACCATCAACGACATGAGACCCTGAAGGAGTTGTAGTTATCTAACCAAGGCATGGTAAATCCGATATTTTTTCGTACAGAACTTGACTGTGTATATACAAGGTCAAGGTACTGAGCTTGCACAATGACTTGTTCTTCTGTAAAAACTCCTCCTTTAGCCAAATCTTCAATAGTTTTCGGCAGTAATGATTTGATAAACCATTCTACCAATATTTGATCTGGAATAAAGACTTTCACTAAACACCTTCTACGTCTCCATTCATGTATGTGATCTGATATGTACGTAGACGTATATTGTTTTAATGAAGTCAGCAATTTCGTGCCATTGTCGTACCTGACTGGCAACTGAAAATGGGTTAAAAAAGTTGTTGCAAATGCGTTGGAATTTTTAAATGAGCCTCGTGGTAGTTCAATGTACCAGTTGACAGCTAAACCTATCAGAGTTCTCTTAAAAAAGCCTTAATCGAATCAAATCATCGATTAGTGAATTGGATGCACATCAGAGGTGGTAAGTCATGACATGGTTAGACGGATCCTCTCCTAATTTACCTTCAAATTTTAGGATGTCACTGGGAAAATTATTTGGCATTGGCGGCAAATACGGAAGATAATAGATGGGATCATTCATTAGGCGTGGAAAATAAGGTAAATCCAAATTTTCTATGAATGGCAACTGACAGTTAGGGTCCTACTGATTAAATTGATAAGCTTGTGAGATTATACTATTACCAGGAGCAGGATATCTAGGATACCTTGGAATTGCCTGTGAATTTGGAATCAAAATGCCTCTCGAATAACCAGGATTAACCGAACCGTACTGGGGTTGAAAATATGTTTGATATGTATAGCCAAGGTATGGTTGATTTTGGTATACTGGATTTTGTGAAACATGTCCATATTGATATTTCCCTTGGTACGGTTGATAAAAAAATTGAGGTTGGCTTGTTATAACTGTACTTGCACCAGGTTGTCCTACATGCATCTGAACAGTAGCCTGAATTGTAGGTCCAAGTTGTGGAGCAGAAACTTGAGGAATTTGTACTGATATTTGAGGGGCAGTAGAAACACAAGCTGTTGATACTCCAGGATTAGGTGTGGTAGCTTGAACAAAATTTGGAGCAATAGTTTGTGGTGGAGTTCTAGGTGTACTTGGGCCAGGCTGCTGAATGGTACCATATGCAGGTATTTGAATTGTAGGTTGGATAGGTTTTTGGATTGGACCATAACCAATTGGTTTTCCAGGTTGAAAATTCTGTTGGACTTGGGATGGATACCACACCATATTTATTCTAGGATATTGACCCATTGAAGGTTGTACATAAGAAGGACCATAACTAGGTTGAACATATGGCTAATAATTTGCTGGATAATTTCCACCTTCTTGTAACAATTGTTGTTCTAGGTAGAACTGCTGCCCTAAAGGAGGTTGCAAACCTTGCGTTGGGTACTGCCCTTGGGGTTGATATTGGCCTTGAGTTATGTACTGAACTTGGGGCATGTACTGTCCTTGGGGTTCATATTGACCCTGAGGTATGTACTGTCCTTGAGGTTGCCCCCCAGGTGGTAAATTACTACCTTGAGCTTGAGGGTTAGGAATGTTTCTAGACATCATATAAACTTGTTATGTGTTCAAAGTTTGAGTATTTGATTCATTTGGCCCAGATGATGGTGTATGATTGTTGGAAGAAGGAGATGCACCTGAGAAAGTACCAGAGAGAAATTGGTATCCTGTAGGAACAGACAGACCACCATAAAAATATGTTTCTGGAGATTCCGAAAACATGGATGACTCACTAGACATGTTTAGTGGAGGTCTATAAGCTCTTGGTGTAGGGTAAAAAGGAATTCAGGGTGGTGAATAATTCAGACCAATGTTTTGTAAAAAGTATGTCAGTGAAGAATACCAAGCGTCTTGTCTAAAAGGACTATAAAAATTGATTCACATGGTCTAATATTTAAAGTTTCCTGAGTTGAAGGAAGAACAACTTCTTCTATGTCAGTAACTTCTTCAATACTATCTAAATCAGGAGGAAGATTTTTTGTAATGTGATACTTCACTCTAGGTGAATCAAGATGACCAGGGGTTGGAGTAACAAACTCTAAAGTAGGCTCAGACATAGCAGGTTCAGTAGCTGATAATTCACTTGTTGTAGAAGCAACTTCAGCTAATTCAGAAATTGAATTCTTCTATGAAGCATTCTCTGCTATTTGCGGCTGATGTACTTCGTATTCAGGATGAATAATAATGGATTTTTCTTCCTGTTTTGTTGATATAGTTCCTGATGTTTGTCCTTTCTCAAATTTAAGTCTTTCTAATTGGCTTGGTGTATACTCAGGGGGTTTCCCTTGCATTCTACATGATTGTCTAGGTAATTCAGCCATGATTAAAATTTTTAACACATGCAATCAAAGAAGATTTCAATCAAAAAGTCCTAAAGTCTCTAAGGAAACAATCAAATTGATCACACGCCTATAAAATAAGAGATCAAGCCACGCACAAACAATAGATTCCCGCACTAAAAACACTAGTTGGTGATGAAATCCAACATCGTAGAATTTTAATGCAGAAATGGTGGTTGGAACAGTTACCCCGACAACCTGCTTAATGAAACAGACCGGTGCAATTTTCTCCACTTAACCTATCTCGAGTGAAGATAACCCTCTGGAGAGTCCAAGTGAGTCTATTCGACGTCTGCTCCAGGTACAGTGGGACCTTCCCTCCACCGTCACCTTGGGAAATAATCCTGAAGTTTATAGCCACTAAGGTCACCAATGGGAACACATATACCTAGGGGAATAGTCTACGATCCGATATACACGCAAGGGTAGTGTTACACCATTTTTTGGTCATCTAACCTACCATCATTAGATGGACCCAAGTACACCATGTAAGACCAATTTTACCCTCAGTAAAATTGCCTTCACTATGTTAAATAACTTAATAAACCACATTTTATTATGTTGTTTATGGTCCAAACAGGAAACCCCAAAAGGAAATATTAAACAAACCTATATTTGTTTGATTTTCCTCATGGAATAATTAATTAAACCATAATTTAATTATTATTCCCAGTCATGTTTAACCCAAAAACAAAGAAATTAATGAGATAAACCCTTAGTTATCTTATTATTTTCTAGGAATAATTATTTAAATCTTATCTAGATAATATTCCTTGTTAAATATGACCAAATCACCCACCATTAATCAAATAAATCATTATTTATTTGATTATCTCCCAACCACTTCCTCAAAAAGATAAATAAATCATTTATTTATTTATTTTTCACCAATCAAGGGATTTGACCCAAGTCAAACACCCTTTCCCTCCAACAAATAATAATAAAATATTCCATAAAGGTGGATCTAGATTTTGTTAACATTATTTTAATCATGCACCAAGATCTAGAATGACCCAATATTTTGTTATAAATAGGAGGGTTCTTCCCCATTATTCCTCACCTTTTGTTGCCTATTAGATCACTCTGGATCTATACACTTGGTCCCATTTTTCACCATTGGCTCCCATTGAGCTCTATTTTCTGCATTGGGTTTTCTACGCCTACAAGAGAGAGAAAGCTTAGATCTGAAGTGCTGAGGACTACAAAGAACCCATCCCATTGAGGAGAGCTGGATACACCTTCTTGTTTTCCTCCCAGGTGCCCTGTAATATAAAATTCTTTCAAAAAAACGTGTTTTTGTCTTGTCTGTTGGATGCATGGAGCAAACCCCTTTACTTTACTGCTTAATGTCTTTCCATTTATAGATCTGTTTGTTGCAGCATTTTTACTACTAATCGCAGATCTGAAGATGTTTGGCAGCCTCTATTGTTGTTAGGGCTATTAGTTATGCGTAGCTAAAGTGGTTCTTTTTCGTACACCTCGACGAAGAATTCATACTAACAGGTAGAGTAACTAGCTCAATCCCCTTGAGGGCTCCTTGACATAATCCAAGGTTTACTGACAAGTGACCCGAGGCTCCTCGACAATGGTCTATCCGAGGTTTACCATTTTTAATACGTGCACATCTTCTATCTTTCCAAATGAGACAAGTATGATTACCTCACTGGTTCAGATATGATCTCGTGCTTAACTCCTTTAGGAGGAGCTTCCCAGAGCATACATGCTACAATTTGATTTTCCTAACGCAATATTTACTACTTGTTTGTTTTGAACTGCCTTGGAAAGTTAATTACAACCTATTCCAAGACACTAGCCTAAGCTATGTTGGCGGAAAAGAGCCCTAGAAAATATCAAATTGCTAGATTGATTTTAATTAAGCGTTATTTTTAATTGGTTGTTCCTTAGGACTGTAGGTGTGGAAGTGAAACATCGATGATGTTTAATGACCTGACTCAAAAATACGCTAAGATGCATCTATATGAAAAAAAATTCATTTATTTCCAATGAAACCTATCTAAAGGAAAGATTTGAGAGATTCAATAACTTTCAAAGCATCAACTACTTCTTTCATAAACAAGAATATTTGAAAAGAATACTATTTCATGAGAACTCAATTTCACAGAAAAATTATCACTTGTTCAAAACAAAATTCCTTTTATCATTTAAGTCAGAAACTACAATCAAAATTTTTCCAAAAGAAAACTAAAATTATAAAAATATAAAATTCAAAACTAAAAGAAAAACTCTAATTTTTAACTCTAAAAGTTTTGAGAATGTTTATGCTTAGTTTGTAATCCAACCACGAAAATTTCTGCTTATCTTAGCAAAAAATAAAAAACATCCAATAATGGTCCAAAGTGAAATTCAGGACTCATCAAGCTAAAATGTCTTCTAGATTTTCAAATGAAAAATGAAATCTAATTTTCATAAAATCAAGATCTGCAATAAGTTCAATGGCTTAGCAAGAAAATGATGACATACCAGTCAGCTAAGGTATATGAAAGTTTCTAATTTAGAGTAGCAAGTAGGTAAAGAAAAAACTTACTTATAAAATGCAAATCAACAGAAAATCACTGAAACACAGAAATTTCTGAAAGAAATTTACACATAAGGCTTTGATAGTCAAAAAAAGTTGGGGCAAACACAACGAATCAAGTAATCTGGTTCCAGAAAAGAGAATTCTTAATTTTTCAAAAAAATTCCTGAATTCCGCAGGTTTTAATAAAAAATAATGCGGTACTGCACTGTCTTTACACTAAAACCGTGGAGACTACCGCATTGTCTTTAAATAAAAACTACGGAAGCCGAGAAAAACACAGAAAAAATAAAAATTCAGATTTACTTTTCAGGGATTCTGGTAAGTTATCTACCCAACCCAGTTTTAGACTAGTCAAAAGCAAAAAAATCTTCAAAATTAAAACTCAAAAATAAAAAAGAAAACTAAGTTCATCTTCCCCAGTGGAGTCGCCATTTTGTTACACGGATAAATATTTCTTGCGGACAAGAACGATCTCCCTAGTATCCTAAGGATATCTAGAAAAAAATAACCAAATGCAAACCATTTTCTCTAGATCATTTGTGATTCAAAATTATTAATAACAAAGGATGAGGACATGCCTATACTTGAATTCCAATGCTTGATGTAATGTTCTATCCAGTCATTCCAAAAGAGGTCACTTCAACATGTGAAAACCAACAATAAAAGAAAAAAAAAGGATTAAAATCACCTGCAAGATATAATAATTCACAAAACACTAATCTATCTCAATGATCAAGGAATTCAAGAATTAAATTACTCCAATAGATACATGAACAATCTAATGATAAAATAGAACCCATTTGTATTAAATTGTATGATAATAATTAACCTTACAACCTTGTCGCCTTGATGTTATACAGGTTATTCCGGGGTCTTAAACAACCATTTCCTTCGGTTTGACAAGCCTTCTCCTCTCTGAAATAGCATAGATACGAGTATGTGATCGTTCTCATACCAATGATGTTGAGTATAAAGAGTATGATTTCTTCATCAATTCTTTTTAAAATACCAAGTTATAAGTACCCTTGAGACTGAAACATGAGCTCAATTTATAGCATAAGGGAGGTGGTTTCAGTTCCAATAAGACATGGACAAATTCTTCTCATGAAGGGATTAAGCTCCAAATACCAAGGGATAGAGGTTCATGAATGAAGGGATAGAGGTTCATGAATCAAGGGATTGAAGCTCAACCAGATTACACTTCTAGAAGCTTCTTGCTGGGAGAATATTTGACCAACTGGGTTTCTAGAACTTAATTTTTCTTTCATTTTAATTTTTACGGGGGTCTGCAGTTTTAATAATCAGAACGTGTAGTATGTGTCGCAGTTTATAGAGAAAAAATCCGTGGGTTCGCAGGCAAGGGCTAGGAAAAGTGCAGAGTTAGGCTTTTTATAGTTTTTATGAACTTTTCTCCAATTCCAAGACTTGGTTTAGGAAATTTGGGGTTGTAGACCTCTAAGGGAGCATTATATAGGTAATGATGAACCCATATAGACAGTTAAATGTCATGGTGACAAAATAATGTGTAACATAACCTCTATCATATTTTGGTGGAAGGTAAATTTCTTATCTTTTTATTATTATATTTTGATGATTTAATATTAACCGGTGATGAGCAGATGAACAACTCTTGCAAGGAGGACCTTGCAAGGGAATTTGAGATGAAATACATGGGTCTCATGCACTACTTCCTCGGGCTTGAAGTATGGAAAGGCAATGGGAAATTTTGTAGTATCTCAAGGAAAGTATGCCACCAGGAACCATGGAGACACCTCTAGTGACCAACTGGAGGAAGGAGAGTGCCACTTTAGGTGAAGAGGTTGATGCTACCATTTACCAACAACTAGTGGGTTCACTGCTGTATCTTGTGAACACAAAAGTAGATATGTGCTATGTATTCAACCAACTGGTCCAAGATATGGTTAGGCCGAAATTTTTTTATTGGAAGGAAGGTAAGCATGTTTTATGGTACCTTAGATGCACTACCCAATATGAATTATGGTATAGATGGATAGAGGGAGTGAAACTTTTTCTCTTCACAGATGAAAATTAGGCAGGGAGTCCATTCGATTGAAAGAGTACATCAAGTGGATTTTTTAGTGTTAAATCCAAAAAAAATTCCTGGTACACCAGGAAGCAGAGTTTTGTGGTGCTCAACTCACTACAAGGAAAAGACCCTCTAGAGGAGGTTATAAAGGAGTTTTTAATGTTATAAAATTGGCCAAAATTGTCAAAAAAAGATATTCTACAACATCGGTTTTTGGTAACAGAGGTTTTGACAGAGCTTCTAACGAAACTTCAACACAACTAAAAAAAAATAGCTAGCCGAAGGTTCTTATGGATGTATTTATTATCGGTGCATGCTTCATGTGTGAATGCACCTATGCGTTTTAACTTGTACGCACTGGTACTATAAACATACCAAGCACCGGGATGGAAAAAAAATTTCGGAAGTGCCAGAGCATTTAACAACATCTGGTGCGTGTCACCAACAAATACGCATCGGGCCGATAGAAGGTGCAGGCACCGGTGCCGTTAAGGTGTAAAAATGCACCGGGATGTTAAGGAGTAAAAACACACCATGTCGTTAAGCTGTAAAAGCACATTGGCACGTTAAAGAAAAACCATACCGGTGCATGCAACACTTATCCACCCGGGTTGTAGTCGTCAATAAAGCACACCGAGCATTCTAATTGTGATCTAGGTGGATATTGGTGACCACCCGCCTATTCCACTTGGGGCCCCACCATTGTCTCCTTCAGTTTTTTTTTTCACAACTTACTATTTTTTGCAATTTTTTGGGTCCTGAACTTCCAGAGCCATTTTGAAGCCACAAACAGAGATAGTATACCAAAGTTACGTCCCCTAGAAGTTGAAACACCAATTTACCCAAACAGGGCCCATTATTTTGGCGCTTCATCTCCTAGGGTTAGGTTTTTGGACGTTTAGAATTCTCCATTATTTCTCCATAATAAATAGGCCCTCAAGCCTCATTGTAACACAGTTCAGAGGTCTATAGACACCACATATCTTCTCAGAGATTCGCTACTAGCACCCTAGCTATTTTATTTCCATCATGTTTGTAAGCATATTTCTATGATTTGATATTAATGAAATGAAGCCTTATTTCCACTATATTTCTATGTTTATGTTTATTTCTGTATTCTATTGCGTTCCTACATAAATCCGGATCAGTGGTATCAGAGTGGTCTACTTTTTCTCGATCCTTCTTTGCATGTCCCCAACGAGGTCAGGGTATAAGGAGTTAGGGCTCGAGCTGGTGGAGCCTTTGCAAGATCAACCTCACAAACCCTGACGGACGCCCATGGGGGACGAAAAGAAATATGAGGGAGAAGGAGATCCTATCAAAATATTACTTGAGGAGGCCCTCAAAAAACAAAGGAACACGATGATGGATAAATTTTCCTAGATCCTTCAATGACTGCCCATTGGCGGCGCATCTGCATCCAGCAACCACTTTGGAGGTGTGACTCCCTTTAAGGTACAAGTAAACTTTGACATTCCCATATTTGAGGGTCAAATAGATGTAGATGCCATAGATAGATGGTTGAATCTATTAGAAGGATATTTCTCAGTTCATGAATTTTCCGACCGAGAGAAGATTATTTTTGCACTCCTCAAAGCTACCCCCCATGTCAAGGACTGGTGGGAAACCTACTGTGATAAAAAAGACGAGACAGAACCCTCTTTGTTCTCAGTCGTACCCACCTGGAATTAATTCTGAGATGCCATCAAGGAACAATACTATCCCGTGGGGAGCTATGAGGACAAGTACATACAATGGACCACACTGCGGAAACAAAGGGATCAAGATGTGCATGAGCTAACAAATCTGTTCCCAACTCTGCACACAAAGTCGGGTATTGAAGATTCAGAGTGTTGGGAAAAATACTGAGAGGGGGAGGTGAATCAGTATTTAGGGCTGGAAACTTTTTACTTTTTCTTTCTCTTAAAATCATATGCTATTTTACAGAATCCAACGTGTATGTCCAGAGATCTTATTATGTCTTTTCATTGCATCATTCATTCATCAGGTGTTTAGTAAGCAGTAAGTATGAACAAAAATAATAGAACAAACCATCAAACATAAGCCACACATATGAACACCGGTATTTAAGGTGGAAACCCAATTTGGGAGAAAACCACCGCTGATGTTATCTCAGTCTTCAATATTTATTATAAAGAAAACTTCTTATAATTTATGCTGGCGCAGACTTATACCAACATGCAGGCACCTACCTGCTGAAAGGTTAAAACCTTCTCTCGTTTACCAGCTACCACTGGAAGGAAGCTACAACCCCCTTACTGAAGGCTTCGACCCTCAGCACCACTGCGAACCACGTTCCTCAATTTTCATCCTGGATCCACCAGTTTCCACACAACATACCTTGCAGGCCACCAGATTTAATCATTTTCTCCATTACACTCTCACCAGTTCTTCATGATTTCGTCAGTCGATCAAACCAGAGATTCATCATCGTCAGATCATTATATCCATGGGTGCATCGTAGATTCAGATTTATCAATTAAGAACAGAGTTCGTCCATGTAAATATTCCTTAGAGAAATTTATTCATTCACCACCCTTGCGCATGCACACATTGTACAATAATCGTCTTCTCCTTATATAGTTTTTTCCTTTAGTAAAACCATGAGTCAAAACCATCCAACTGCTGATGGTATTCCTTCTTTTATTGAAATTTTATTTATCAAATTTGTGGAATTTGATAAATAAACATTATCCACAACCTTTGGCAATTTACAATATATAATAGAACTTTATATTGATAACCAGCGCTTTTAAATAGACCTTAATAATGAGAAATATAAATTAAATTGGGGCCCAGCGCTAACAATTGACCCAATCGAAGGGCTCACGTTCCATCGCGCCGTAACATCCAAATTGACAGATATCACTTGGGTAACTTGCACGGGAAATAACGCGCGATGGCGCACCGTACCTGGGTTATTCTTCGCGCACCTTCCGAACACAGCCACCGTCCGATGTCATCTTCCCAGATCAATGGTATGTATCAATATCGCTGGGCATCCTAGGTCGAAAAATAATGCGTGATGGCGCATAGTGACAAGCAGTTTTCCGTGGGTCCTCCTTGCCACGTGTCGAATAATTTATGGAATCGCTCCCAACTCCTCAAATATTGCTCACTCCGCATAGGTGGTGCGATGAAAACCATAATTTCCTTCAGTGTTCACTCGGTCATGGTTCCGCTCTTCCACGCAGGGTTCCGTTCATGATTCCAAAGGGTTAGTCTGGGTTTGCACTATCCTTCTTACTTAGTTAACTCTGGTCTATCTTCGGCAAGATTTCCAATAAACAACGAACAAATGTAGTTCTCTTCCGGCGGGATTTTTAATACCATTAGGATAGAGTTAGTTATACGTAGGCTTCCTCTATGAGGGGAATGAAGAACCAATGGATGGGATTTCCTCACAAACATCAACTCAAGAAAATTCAATGTCATTCTGTCTTCAATTCTGCTATAATATATCAACCTTCCATTGCATGTTCAGAGTTCTATCCTGTCACAGTTCCGCTTCTAATTGTACATTCAAGTTCTTGATTCTTCAAGCATAACCATCATATCTCCGCAACCATTAATTCCTTCAATGGATTTCTTACTTATCACGGATTTCATCAGGGTGAATTACCATTTACTAGAACATTCACTTATTCTTTTCTATTCGATGGCCTTTTTTTATCCTACTCTGTCTCTAGACAATTCTGCTTCAATTATGCACTCTTCTTCTGCTGCTACTTTTCTTTTCCTCTTTTCATGGTAGATGCTCCTTCTTTGCCAATTCTTTTTCCATCAATGACAACATTTCCAACAATCTCCCCCTTTGGCATTGATGGAAATACTCTTCCTCTGATTGTCTTTATAGAAGCCTCCTGTTTGATTTTCCTCCCCCTTTGACATCAATGGAAAAGAGTTGATCAAGATCCTTTGAACCGAAAATACCATGCCCCCCCTGAGATCATGTTGTATCTTCAAAAAAAAATGATTTATAAACGCCAACAATGCATCCTTTTTATATGACCAATGCTCCCCCTTAGCCTGTGCATTCAGAGATGCCCAACAACACCTCACAACCAATTTAATCTTCTGTATTTAAGTAGATCTGATCTTCTGCATGGCATAGACTACTCCCAGTTTCTGTCTAAGATATTCGAATGCTTCCCTGGGTAGAGGTTTGGTAAATATATTAGCAACTTGTTCTTTGGAGGGAACATACTCCAATTTCACTTTTTTTTCAAGCACTTGTTCACGTAAGAAGTGATATTTGATGGGAATGTGCTTGGTCTTGGAATGCATAACAGGATTATTTGAGATACTGATGGCACTTGTGTTATCACACATAATGGATATAGGAGGTGAACATTTGATTTGAAAGTCTTGTAAGGTTTCCATCATCCAGAGAAGTTTAGTGCAACATAATGCGATAGCCACATATTCTGCGTCTGCTGTAGATAATGCAATAGAGCTTTGCTTCTTGCTGAACCAAGATACTAACTAGGGCCCCATATAGAATGCACCACCACTAGTTCTTTTCCGATCATCAACATTTCCAGCCCAATCTGCATCAGTGTAAGCATGAAGAGTAAGATCAACATTCTTTGGATACCATAGTCCAAAGTCTTGAGTTCCTTGTAGATATTTGAATATTCTTTTCACAGCCTGAAGGTGAGACTCTTTTGGATTAGCTTGGAATCGTCCAACAATCCCAACTGCATGCATAATGTTTGGTCTTGTCCCAGTGAGATAAAGAAGACTTCCTATCATAGATCTGTATTCTGATTGATTCACTGTGGGGGAATCATCATTAGAACTGAGATTACATCCGGTTATCATTGGTGTACTTACACGTTTGCAATCTTCCA
Organism: Pinus albicaulis; assembly: GCA_034641835.2. Lineage (NCBI taxonomy): Eukaryota > Viridiplantae > Streptophyta > Pinopsida > Pinales > Pinaceae > Pinus > Pinus albicaulis. Next base: position 1,969,645,958 of record CM076578.1, on the reverse strand, counting down.
TGCCATACTTCTTCAAGATTTGCTTAAGATATTTTGCTTGTGATAAGAATATGCCATTTGTTGCTTGTTGAACTTGCGAGCCAAGAAAGAATTTTAGTTCCCCAAGTAAAGACATTTCAAATTCTTGCTGCATATCAGAAGCAAATTTCTGACTCATAGACTCTTCATTACTTCAAAAAATTATATCATCAACATATACAACCACAATCAATAGTTTGTTATTTTCAGTTTTTGTGTATAAGTTGCTATCAGCAGACCCCTTTGAAAATCCTTTTTGATGAAGATATTTGTCAAGACTATAATACCATGCCCTTGGAGCTTGTTTGAGACCATATAGAGCCTTTTTAAGTCTACAAACAAGATTTTCATCATTTCCCAAAATGAATCCTTCTGGTTGTTCTATATAAACTTCTTCTTCTAGATCTCCATTTAGAAAGGCAAATTTAACATCCATTTGATAAACTTTGATTTTTTGGAAGCTTGAAAAAGCAAGAAACATTCTTATGGCTTCAAGTCTAGCTACAGGAGAAAACGTTTCTTCAAAGTCTATACCTTCTTGTTGGGCATACCGTTTGCAAACAAGTCTAGCTTTATTTCTTATAACATCCCCATTCTCATTTAACTTGTTTTTGAATATCCATTTAGTTCCAATGACATTTTTTTCATGAGGTCTTGGTACTAATTCCCAAGTGTTATTCTTCTCAATTTGATCAAGCTCTTCATTCATGGCTTGAATCCAACATTCATCTTTGCAGGCTTGACTAACATTGTGTGGTTCAATAGTGGACAAAAATTCCAGATTGCTAGAAGATCCCACAAGAGTCCTTCTCGTTTGTACACCTGATCCATTTTCTCCCAAAATTTGAGATTCTGGATGATTCTTTTGAACATATCTGGATGGAGCTTTTTCAGATAAATCATCTTCGGGTTCTTCATCGGGTTCACTGTCTATATCATCCTTATTTGATGTAGAAGGATATATGTCATCATCATCTTCATCTGTTGTTTGTTTTTCTTCTTTTGGGGCTGCAGGAGACTCATCAATAAAAACATCAATAAATTCAACAATCTTCCAAAGTCTTTTATTGTAACATTTATATGCTCTACTCCTAGAGGAGTAAACAAGAAGTATTCCTTCATCTTCTCTGGGTTCAAACTTGCCAAGTTTTTCATCATTATTTTTTATAAAACATTTGCTTCCAAATATTCTAAAATGCTTTACAGTGGGAGGATTACCATACCAGAGTTCATATGGAGTTTTATCACTATTTACAAGAACATGTGCCTTGTTGAGAATGTTTACTGTTGTATGTGCTTCTTCTCCCCAAAATGTGTCAAGTGTTTCGGAATCATCAAGCATTGCGCTAGCCATTTGTTGAACTGTTCTATTCATTCTTTCTGCAACACCATTTTGTTGTGGAGTGCCAGCTACAGAAAACTGTCTTTTTATGCCATGTTGTTCACAAAATTCAAGGAATTCATCTGATGTATATTCTCCTCCTCGATCAGATCTAAGACACTTGATTTTTAGATCTAATTCATTTTCAACCAGTGCTTTGAAGATCCGAAATTTCTCAAATGCTTCATCTTTGTGTTTAATCAACCCAATCCAACACATTCTAGAGAAATCATCAATAAATAAGATATAGTATTGTTCACCACGTGGTGAATTTTTCCTCATAGGTCCACATATGTTAGTATGAATGAGTTCAAGAGGCTTACTTGATGATCCTTCCTTGGCATTAAATTTTAATCTAGTTTGCTTACCGAATTGGCAAGATTTGCATATGATATTTTCAGGTAGAGTAATATTGGGAATATCACGAACAGCTTTAAGTCTGCTTGATTTGTTGATTTGAGAGAAGCTCAGATGCCCCAACCTTCTATGCCATAGCTAGTTTTCTGAAGATTTACTCAAGTAACATTGTTCTTTGCATTTCTTCAATACATACAGGTTGCTTGGAGTTCTTTTTCCTTTGATAATTGCTTTACCTGTATCAAGATCACGTACCACACATTCTTTTGAACTAAAGACAACTTCAGTTCCTTGATCACACATTTGACTTACACTTAACAGGTTATGCTTTAATCCATCCACATACATGACATCATTAGCTTTCACCTTTTCTTTTAGAAAAACAGACCCTTTTCCCTTAATGACCGCAGGAGTATTATTTCCAAATGTAACATTCTTTTCCTTTTCTAGAGCACTATATGCAAGAAGTTTGTTTTTGTCACCTATCATGTGTCTTGAGCATCCACTATCAATGTACCATTGATTTTCTTCATCTTCTGCAAATAACGCTATGACACAATTTTCAACCTGTAATTCCTTCTTTTTCCATACTTTGGAGCTTGAAGGAACATGTTCTTTTGGTTGAACTTTGCTCCTGCATTCAGATTCTTCATGGCCAAAGTTATTGCAATAAGCACATTCAACTTCATTTTGAAGAGGAGAAAAATTGTTATAGGTATTCTTCTTTGTTTCAATATCAATCCTTTTCTTTCTTGCTTCTCTTGTCATGATGGTTTTATATGCAACACATTGAACATATTTATGACCAAAATTGTGACATGAGAAACATTGTCCATTGAAGAAGAAATTTCTGCGATCATGAAATTTTCTACTTGAATTTACCTGTTGATTGGTGTTTCTTTGAAATATGTTCCTGTTAGTGTTCTTTGAATAGAGATGATCATGATTTACCTGTAAAGATTCTTTATTCCCTTGCTGAGTGGCAGCATGTTGTATACCAGATGTAGCTGCTTTTAGATAATTTGGTGTTGAAGCCTGAGAAGATTCTCCGATATATCCAAGACCTATCTTTATAAGGGGAGAACGTTGTACTTTGATAATCTCATCTAAGGTTTCAGATCCTTTAGCAAATCTAAGATTTAGAGTCTTTACTTTCTCAAGTTCTTTTCTTAGACTTACTACTTCACACTCTAATTTCTCATTGTGTTTCTCTTTTTCTTCAATCTGATTTTTCAGAGTTTCTATGGTTATTTTACTCTCTTCTAAGCAAATTTTGAGTTTATTGTTTTCATCAAGAAAATCATTGTCTTCTAGAGCATCCACAAAAGTATCCTTTTTTTCACTAGATTCTTTTTCAAATGCCATGAGAAGTCTAAGATCTTGTTCACATTCTTCCTCACTATCAAATAACCCATCACCGTCTTCATGAGTATAGTAACTTTTTCTAGTGCTAAAATGATTCTTATTCCTTCTTGCTACTTCCTTCCCTTTTTTATGTGTTTCTTTATGAGGACACTTAGCAGCATAATGACCAACTCTTCCACAATCAAAACATTTGAAAGGAAGCTTACCTCTGAACCGTCCTGTGCCAAGTTGAAGTTTCTTTACAAAATTTACCTCATCTTCTTCTGAGATATATCCTGATCCTTTTGTTTTTTGTACTTCCTTCCCTTTTGTAGAAGCTCTAAAGACTGCTTCTTTGACTTCAAATGATCCTCCTCTTCTCATTTCATATGTAGTTAGTATGCCATGAAGTTGCACCACAGTAAGATTTTGAAGATCCTGCTTTTCTTCAAGAGCAGAAACTTTTGACTCAAATTTTTCCGTTAGTGATCTTAGAATTTTCTGAACCAAAGTAGATTTGGTTATTGTTTCTCCCATATTTCTCATACGATTTACAATATCATCAAGACGTAAAAATAAATTGGCAATGATCTCCTCATTATCCATTTTTAGATTCTCATATTGAATTCTGAGAGTTTGGAGTTTAGCACTTTTTACCTTTGCATCACCTTCATAACTCAGAATGATTTTGTCCCATATTTCCTTTGCTGTATTCAGCTGCATGACTTTGACAAATTCTGATTCAGTTAGACTTCCCAATAGAGCATTGACCACCTTTGAATTTGTTTCATAATTATTTCTTTCTGTTGGATATGCTGGTACTGCAGCTGGATATTGATATCCTTGTTCAACAATTTCCCATACATCTGCTCCCAAAGACTGAAGATAGGATCTCATCCTTGTTTTCCAGAAGATTAAATTGTTTCCGTTAAAGAGCGGAGGCCTGATAGATGTTGTTCCATCTTGATTGCTCATCTTGCTTGATCTTCCTTCTAGCGGCTAAGCTTTTTCAGAAGGACCTGCTTTGATACCAATTGTTGGGAAAAATACTAAGAGGGAGGGGGGTGGTGAATTAGTATTTAGGGCTGAAAACTTTTTAATTTTTCTTTCTCTTAAAATCATATGCTATTTCACAGAATCCAACGTGTATGTCCAGAGATCTTATTATGTCTTTTCATTGCATCATTCATTCATCAGGTGTTTAGTAAGCAGTAAGTATGAACAGAAATAACAGAACAAACCATCAAACATAAGCCACACATATGAACACCAGTATTTAAGGTGGAAACCCAATTTGGGAGAAAACCACCGTTGTTTTTATCTCAGTCTTCAATATTTATTATAAAGAAAACTTCTTACAATTTATGTTGGCGCAGAATTATACCAGCATGCAGGCACCTACCTGTTGAAAGGTTACAACCTTCTCTCGTTTACCAGCTACCACTGGAAGGGAGCTACAACCCCCTTACTGAAGGCTTTGACCCTCAGCACCACTGCGAACCACGTTCCTCAATTTTCATTCTGGATCCACCAGTTTCCACACAACATACCTTGCAGGCCACCAGATTTAATCATTTTCTCCAGTACACTCTCACCAGTTCTTCACGATTTTTTCAGTTGATAAAACTAGAGATTCATCATTGTCAGATCATTATATCCATGGGTGCATCGTAGATTCAGATTTATCAATTAAGAACAGAGTTCGTCCATGCAGATATTCCTTAGAGAAATTTATTCATTCACCACCCTTACGCATGCACACATTGTACAATAATCGTCTTCTCCTTATATAGTTTTTGCCTTTAGTAAAACCATGAGTCAAAACCATCCAACCGCTGATGGTATTCCTTCTTTTATTGAAATTTTATTTATCAAATTTGTGGAATTTGATAAATCAACATTATCCACAACCCTTGGCAATTTACAATATATAATAGAACTTTATATTGATAACCAGCGCTTTTAAATAGACCTTAATAATGAGCAATATAAATTAAATTTGGGCCCAGTGCTAACAATCGACTCGATCGAAGGGCTCACGTTCCATCGCGCCGCAACATCCAAATCGATGGATATCACTCGGGTAGCTTGCACGGGAAATAACGCACGATGGTGCACCGTACCTGGGTTATTCTTCGCGCACCTTCCGAACACAACCACCGTCCAATGTCATCTTCCCAGATCAACGGTATGTATCAATATCGCTAGGCATCCTGGGTCGAACAATAACGCGTGATGGCGCACAGTGACAAGCGGTTTTCCATGGGTCCTCCTTGCCACGTGTCGAATGATTTATGGAATCACTCCCAACTCCTCAAATACCACTCACTCCGCATAGTTGTTGCGATGAAAACCATAACTGCCTTCAGTGTTCACTCAGTCACGGTTCCGCTCTTCCACGCAGGGTTCCGTTCATGATTCCAAAGGGTTAGTCTGGGTTTGCGCTATCCTTCTTACTTAGTTAACTCTGGTCTATCTTTGGTAGGATTTCCAATAAACAACGAACAAATGTAGTTCTCTTCCTACGAGATTTTTACTACCATTAGGATAGAGTTAGTTATACGCAGGCTTCCTCTATGAGGGGAATGAAGAACCAATGGACGGGATTTCCTCACAAACATCAACTCGAGATAATTCAATGTCATTCTGTCTTCAATTCTACTATAATATATCAACCTTCCATTGCATGTTCGGAGTTCTATCCTGTCACAGTTTCGCTTCTAACTGTACATTCAAGTTCTTGATTCTTCAAGCATAACCATCATATCTCCGCAACCATTAATTCCTTCAATGGATTTCTTACTTATCACGGATTTCATCAGGGTGAATTACCATTTACTAGAACATTCACTTATTCTTTTCTATTCGATGGCCTTTTTTTCTCCTACTCTGTCTCTGGACAATTATGCTTCAATTATGCACTCTTCTTCTGCTGCTACTTTGCTTTTCCTCTTTTCATGGTAGATGCTCCTTCTTTTCCAATTATTTTGCCATCAATGACAACATTTCCAACACAGAGAAAGATTTGATGCCAAAGTATCACAGTTGTCTACACAGATAAATATAGGAGGAAATGGAGTTTCTCGACATCTCCTCACTTGGTATGACATACCGATATGATGCCAAGATTGAGCATAAATTCAAGCAGAAGAAGCAAGAATTTGGATTTGTGAATCAAAAGCAAGGGAAAGGTGCTCGCAAACTGCAGAAAAAAGGACAAAGCCAAGGCATGGCGGCCCAAGAAAACCTGCCAAAGACACAAGCAAAAAAAAACACCGCAAAGCCAAAGAAGGACATGGGAAAGTGGTGTGAGTTCCATAAGAGCTCCACTCACAACACACGTGAGTGTAATGCCAAGTAGTTTTTGGTGGTCGAGATGAGGGCTTTTGAATCAGATGCATGCTCCGACTCTGAATCAGAACCTGACAAGGTGAATGAAAAAGAGAAGAAGATTATTGATGCAGAGCCCAACGCCATTATTGCCACTCCGAAGATCCAGAAGGAGGAACCATAAGATCTAGAGGAGGCAGAGTATCTCTTCCAATCCAAAATTTCAGTAAAGGGTTCCCTGCTATGGTTCATTTTTGACAATGGGAGTCAAAAGAACCTCATTTAAGCAGATTTCGTGAAGCAGTTTGGCTTGGCGACCACAGCGCACCCACAACCATACACCATCGGGTGGCATCACCAAGGACAGGATCTCCGCGTCAGCCAGCAATGTCGCCTTCCCTATAGCATCAAGCCCTTCACAGATGAGGTATTGTGTGACATTGCTCCTATTGATGTTTTTGATGTATTATTAGGCCATCCATATTTGTGGAAGCGACATGCTGTGTATGAGTCCCGACCTTGCGTTGTTATTTTTACTTTGGGAAATATATTGTATAGGATACCAGAGGTACCACCGCCTCCAACTATCTCTTTGGTTACTGCAAAATAATGTAGTAAGCTCATTTCCAAAACCAGGAAATTTGTTTTCCTGATTATCTGCCCCTAGGGCAAGAAGAAGACTGTGGCCACAACCTCCAGACATGGCTCCTCTGCATGACAACAACAAATGGAAAATATTGTGGAGGATTACAGGGACATATTCACCTCACCCATAGGGGTGCCTCTACACTGTCAGGTCAAGCATCCCATTGACTTGACCACAGGTGCGCCACTACCCAATGGACCGATCTATAGGCATTTTGTTCTGGAGAATGATGAAATCAAGAGGCAAATTTAGGAGCTGCTGTAGAAAGGTCACATCCGGCCAAGTTCATCGCCCTATGGGAGCTCTATCATGTTGGTACAGAAGAAGGATGGGACTTGGAGACTTTGTATTGATTATCGGGCACTGAACAATATCACTATCTGAAATAGGTACCCGATCCCATGGATTGATGACCTTCTGGACCAACTCAAGGGGGAAAAATATTTCATCAAGATTGACTTGAAGTTTGGGTATCACCAGGTACCAATTGAACCCTATGATGTGTGGAAGACTGCCTTCAAAGCCAAGGAGGGCCTTTTTGAATGGCTTGTCATGCCTTTCGGATTGAAAAATTCTCCCATAACCTTCATGAAGTTGATGGATGACATATTGCGTCCATTCACCAACTCATTTGTAGTGGTATACCTGGATGACATTCTGATCTTCAGCAAGACTTGGGAAGAGCACCTCCACCACATCCAAGAAGTCCTCCAAACACTACGGCAACACAAGTTGTGTGTCAATTTGGAGAAGTGCACTTTTGGCATGACCCAGGTTTAATATCTTGGACACATTATTGATGAAAGGGGGGTGCATGTGGATCCAACCAAGATCCAAGTCATTCGGGATTGGGCAACCCTGACCACCCTAACAAAGCTTCGCAGCTTTCTAGGTCTTGCTAATTTCTACCACAGGTTCATGTTGGGATTCTATCATATCACTTGGCCCTTGAGTCAAGTCACCAAGGGAGGAGCGAAAGAAAAATTCTGTTGGTTGGAATCTCAACATAAGGCATTTGTAGAATTGAAACATCGCCTTTGTTCTGCCCCAGTGCTCACATTACCAGAATTGCAACAACCATTTAAGATCGAGACAGATGCCTCTGACTATGCTATTGGGGCATTTCTTACTCAACAGGGAAATCTAGTGGCATATCATAGTGAGACATTGTCCGACACAGTTCGAAAGTATCCCAATTATGACAAAGAAATGTATTCCATTGTGTAGGCTTGTCAACAATGGAAGCATTACATTTTGGGGAAGGAGACAATCATCCACACAGACCACCGACCCCTGCAGTTCATACAGACATGAGGGTAGTTGTAGAGCGATCACCATCAGAAGTGGTCCGCATATCTGCAGCAAGTTCATTTGAACATAAAGTACAAGAAGAGTAGCACCAATAATGTTGCAGACTGCCTCAGCCGACCACCGATCATGGCCATAACCACCGTTCTCAACTCTTGTGGGCATGAGACTTCTAATTGGCCGCTTCTCTACAAGAGCGATCAAGAATTCAGCTATACATACAAGGCACTCTTGGGGGGTATGTGTAATATTCCTAAATTATCCAAGCTAATAGGAATATTAAAATTTTGTTTTCTTTTTCATGTTTATGAATAATTGACTAGTGGAGGACATGTAACACTCCTTAGATCCAAAAAAATAAATACATGTTCAATGTGAACAGGGTTAAATCTGAGCTGGTTACATAAAAACCACTTGTGTGTGAATAGGACTGAGCTATTTGACTGGGTCAACAGGACCAAATCACAACACAGTCCAGGTGCATTGAACCTCCTAGGTGATCAGCGCAGTTCTAGAAGGAGGACCTCAATGTGAAAGGGGCTAATTCATTTGAGGTGGTTTAGGGTTTTGCACATCCTCATCTTATAAAAGGAAGGAGAAGGCTCAAGAAAATTTGGTTGATGAAATTTCATTTCTTTGTGGTTGCTTGAGAAACTTGAGTTTTCTTGGTTTTTTAGCAAGAGAAAGAGGGGATTTCTTGTTTAGGAATCCTCCCTCCTTCCTTGAGGGTCTCTTGGAGGAGATTGTGTGGATTTGTCCACTATCTGGCATTTGGCCAAGTTTCATCTCTCTTGGCAGCGTAATTCTTGTTTAGGGGTTTCATTGTCTAGAGATTTTCAGCTAGTGGAGAATAGATCCTTTCAGATCTATGCAGATCTATCACTCCTTGTCACTGGGAATCATTTTTCCAATTGATAAGCTGGTCCTAGACTCTTTGGGCTTCAGATTCTCATCTTGGCATTAGGCCACAGTGCGATCCACTTCACCAGCGTAGCTAGCTTCAGAAACTACGTCCTTTTTGCCGACAGAGTTGCAGTGGTAATTTGATAACAGTTTGGAGGAGAGATCTCTGGTGAAAGGACTCCTTTCCTTCACAGTGGTGATCCATAGATTGGCCAACCAATCTATGTTCCATTTCAGATCTGATCTGCTGTGCATCTTATTCTTTAGAAATTTCCAAATTTTACTGCAGATCCATGGTGTAGATCTCAGATCTATTATTGTGCTTCACTTTTAGCTGAGATCCCCAAGGGGAATGTACTCAAAATCCATTTTGGCATCTAAATCCCATTTAGATCTATATTTTTGTACTCTGATCTGTTATAGATCTGAAACATAATAAATTATTGCTGCATATTCCTGTAAATCACATTTTCTAGGTTCATCCTGCAAATTCATGTGTTATAATGCTGGGTTTTGAGAAGATTCTTCATGTATAGATATGTATTTTCTCATATTAAACTCTTGAATCATATTATAAAATTTCCATACTATTATTCCTATATAAATTCATCCAAACCTTCAGAAAATCACGCTGCTTGAGCTTCAGTCCAATCTGCACACTTTAGGTCATGGGGAATCAAGGTTTTCTAGCCTAGTTAGGGAAGGAGGAACTGTTTAACATAGAAAAACGCATTTTTTTTTGTTGAAATTTTGCATGGACGTTCCATATAACCCTAGCTAACATATCCCAAATCCGTTTCCCTTATTCTCATGCAGGTTTCCAAATACATGCATTTTAGGGCATAAATCCTCACTTTTCCCCACTTTTTGGATGAAGGGATTGAAAATATTTATTTCTGCCGTGTTTATAATTGTTATATGAGTGTATATCAGCATATTTTATGTAGTGATAAACCTCTACACTTTCAGCAGGCCTTTTTACTTTGCTGCAGCCCTCATTGGGCATTTTCTTGAAGGTAACTAGTTGTGGGAGACCTGTTTAACCCACCTAGTATTATTTGTTTCAGCTCAGATCTTGGATTTAGTTTTTATATTGTATGATATAAAGGATCCAAGATTCACTTACCTGTTTCGTTACATATTTTATGGGAATGCATTTTTTCAGTGCATGATTCATGAGCTGTTCCTGAAGGGAATATTATCTTTCGAAAATCTCCATAGACAGAGTCTGTGAAGGGCCAGGAAGCCTATGGATCTCATCCTTCCTTGTGAAGGTGACATATCCAATAAATTCCCCCATATTCCATCTCTGGAATAGATCTGATTGTTGATTGCTAATATTTCCTAAAAAGGAATATTACAGTGTGCAAGTTCCAAATTTTCACCTCCAAGATGCACTATTATGTCACATGGGACACCTTTGTGTTACTTCAAGTGAGCATGCCAAGATGATATGAGAAGCACACTAAATTCGAGTCGTTGGGCATTTTGGGGTCGAGAAAACAGTGGCAATACTGTAGAAGTATTTCTATTGGCCGAACCTTCGAGAGGATGTCAGGAAGTACATTAGATCCTGCACTACTTGTGCCATTTCCAAACTAAACATCAAGAAAAAAGGGCTCCATACTCCGCTACCTACCCGTAGTCGACCTTCGGAATCCATCTCCATGGATTACATGTTAGACCTTCCTTCTACTAAGCATGGAAACGACTGTGTTTGTGTGGTCATCGACAGATTCTCAAAGATGGCCATTATGGTGGCCTGCAAGAAGAATATCATAGCAGAAGCCACTGCTAAACTCTTTTTTGAACGAGTGTGGGTTCACTTTTGGATCCCACATTTTATCATATCAGATCGCGATAGAAGGTTCCTCAGCACATTTTGGTCCATCCTCTAGTCAATTTTGGACACCAAGCTCACCAAGTCCACAGCTTTCCATCCCCAAATTGATGGCCAGATAGAGGTCGTCAACAGGATAATTGTACACATTCTACGCATGTACAATTCAAAGAATCCACGCACATGGGATGAGAGCCTTCCCTTTGTACAACACAGTTATAATCGGGTTCTCAACAGCTCAATCGGCTACAACCCCTTTCAGGTGGGCTTGGGATTCCAACCACTATGTCCCATTGATGTAGCCATGCCATTTGCAGCTACTTAGGCCGATTCAGCTCATGTCTTGTCTGAAGCTGACAAATTAAACAACTTCATCGAGTGCATTCAGCACATCTGCCAACAGGTTCATGACATATTAGACAGAGCTAATGCTAAGTACAAGCAAGGACATGATCAACATCGGGTGCCACACAACTTCTAGGTGGGTGAAAAAGTGTGGCTACATTTGCAGAAGGAGCACCTCACTGGACCCCACCGCAAGATTCGCCCACTCCAATATGGGTCGTACACCATCACCAAGGCTGTAGGGAACAATGCCTTCAAGCTCAGTATTCCACCATTCCTTGGTCTACACCCAGTATTCAATGTAGACCGCCTTCGTCCCTACTTCCCACCTCTATTGGACACCTCTGACATTGCAGAAGAACTCACACCAAAAGAGTTAAACCCAGACTGCATGGAATAGGCCACCATAGACTGTATCTTGGACATCAAAATCAAGAACACTCACCGACAGAAGATCCAACTGTATTAGGTTGTCAAAGCTGGACAACTCCTGCACGAAGACAAGTGGTTCACCAGGGACCAAGTTCAACAAAATTTTCCTCATCTCATGGAGGATCTCCACGCGATGGGGACCATTGCTTCCTAAGGGGGGAGGAATAATCTAGGTGGATATTAGTGGCCACCCTCCTATTCCACTTCAGGCCCCACCATTGTCTCTTTCAGTTTTTTTTTCACAACTTACTATTTTTATCAGTTTTTCGGGTCCTGAACTTTCGGAGCTATTTTGAAGCCCCAAACGGAGATAGTGTGTCGAAGTTATGTCCCCTGGAAGTTGAAACACCAATTTACCCAAACAGGGTCCATAGTTTTGGCGCTTCATCTCCTAGGGTTAGGTTTTTGGACTTTTAGAATTCTCCATTATTTCTCCATAATAAATAGGTCCTCGAGCCTCATTGTAACACAGTTTAGAGGTCTGTAGCCACCACATCTCTTCTCAGAGATTCGATACTAGCACCCTCGCTATTTTATTTCCATCATGTTTGTAAGCATATTTCTGTGATTTGATATTAATGAAATGAAGCCTTATTTCCGCTGTATTTATATGTTTATGGTTATTTCTGTATTTTGTTGTGTTCCTGCATAAATATGGATCAAATTGGTATTGGTATTTGGTGCGGTGCTCATAGGTTGCAGAAACTCACTGGTGTGTAGTATCATACACACACACCGGTGCGCAATATCATACACATGCACTGATGCACAGTATCATACACATGCACCGATGTTCATTTTCTATTTTTTAGAAACATCGACCTATGACAGTGAAATTATTGTAATTTTTTAAAATTCATTATTCATCAAAAGTCGACACATATATTATAACAATATTCATAAAAATTATTTTTTATTGGTGCATTTGAATGTGATGTTTGGATGAATTTTTTATATCATATCATCAGATTTTGCATCTATTCATTATTATATTTATTCATCCATATATTTAATGAGTGGTGTAATATTTCAAAACGAAATTGGAGAACACAATAGAATAAATTAAAATGTATTTTATTATATATATATATATATATATAGAACACTCTTTGTCATACAAAATGGGACAGTTAATGGTATCCCTTTGTCTTTCATTTGGGACAATATGTCCATTACATTAAACAAAATCTCTGATTTCACAAAAAAATATTTCAAAAAATACAATGCCTTTTTATGATGTCCAAACATATTGATCATCACTCTTCATTGGAACTACTGTCACTGCTCAAGCTACTTCAATGACTTGGGTTATTTGGAGGAATATTTTTTTCTTTGTGTTCATTGTCTTCTTCTTCTTCAAGTTCCATATACAAACATAAAAATAAAGTGTAATGAGTGTATCTACATTGGTGTGAATAATGAAAATTGCAATATTAAATAATATACATCAATGTAAATAAAAAATAAATGTACCATAGCAAGAATTTACCCATGAAGTATACACATTATTTCAAACCCAAATTTCATGCATTTTTTCAACAATTCATTTGTTGGAGCTAAGTAAAACAATATAGATACTTACAAATTCCAAAATTTATTTTTTATACGCCAACATATACTAACAACCCATATTTAACCCAATGTCAATCAATTCTTCTGACGGTTCTTTTTTGTATGGTAGCACTTGTTTGAAGACATTCAATGATGATTACCGTAAAGCAACTTAAAATATACAAAAATTAAATCTAGTTAAATCTTGTTAAGTTGTTATAAGGAAGTAGCAATTGCTCACGAACTTAGATATCAACCTTTTTCTTCCTTGTCGTCCTGTTTATGTGTTGAATGGTTTCCATTTTCTTTTATTTTCAGCAAGAAAATACTTGAAAATTAATATTTAATGCTAAATTATTTATTTATTGTACCTAATCGAAAAATTCAATGATTAATATTACGTTTGAAGCACATTGTTGTTGAGATGGCTCCTCGTGTGATGCAATTATGTCCATTTATTTGACCATTTCATTGTATACCTGTTTGGAGATTCCTACTGGCATATTTCTGATATCAGCTCATTCATCCTTTGAGATTTTCATAATATTTCTGAAAAAGGTAACATGACAATAAACTATTTAATTTCTAAATTGATATATGAAAACTAAATATAACAAAAGTGATATTTATAAATGATTGTTGTGTAGTAATATATACATATAATTCTAGAAAAAAAATTAAATGACTATTACTTTTTCAATCCTTCTTTTTTGTTGTTGTACATTTTTTCTATTAAAAGTCTGACATGTCTCATTGACCAATTCTCTAGAAACTCTTCATGTAATTTAAATAAAATTTGGTTCTTGGAATCATTGGATTTATTTTTTTATCGTAAGTGGAAAGAATGTTTATACATTCATTCCACTAGATCCTTCAAAGTTTTGTAAAATTCCCCCCCCCCTCCCCCCTTTCGTTAACCTCTAACACCACTCCAGATGAGCTAAGGAGCAATTCATTTTCATTTTCATTTTCTAGTTTTTTTATTTTCTTAGAAAAACATTCCCTTTCTTCGTTGTTGGTCCCTATAGAATATTAAATATACCTGAATTAATAGATTATTTGAAACATGTTATCTAATATTTTTAAGTATATTATTAATGAAAATTCAAAAAAGAAACGCATATTGGATCGATAGTATTTTTTCTTTCACCTGATTCATCCTTTTGCAATTTTTGCATCAATATTTTATGTTCTTTAGGTCTTAGAGCACAAAGAATCTTATCAAGCTTCATCATTTTGTGGCTCTACATGATACACACTAAACAATACTTATTAGTTAAACTTACATATAGTTCAAAAATAATAGTTTTTGCAAATAATTTACAAAGAACTTGTATTTTTTTCTACTCTGGATGTGCTATCAGTATTTTTGTTACTTGAACTCTTGTCAGCCATTTCTTTATCAATATAAAACTTGTACCATTCATTAATATAATTTATAAATAAATCACACACTTTTTAGTTAAAAATAAATAAATAAAAGGTGTGTCTATCTAAATTAAGCACCCGGTGTGAATTTTGAAATTTAAGCACTGAAAACGGTGCGATAGGCTCTTATAAACGCACTGCCACTATAGTAGAAAAATTGTACAGTGCTCTTTGTTAATAGGAGACCCAGTGCGTTATATTAATACTGGAGCATCGATTAACATAAACATAAATGAATAAACACTATTTTTATTAAACACTATTTTTTGTCAGTATACTCCCGGTGCGTTATACTAAAATCGTGCACTGGTGTGCTATTTTAAACAATGCGCACCGATTAACAAAAGCTATTTTTAAAAAAATCGTGCAAGGGCCGACAGGGATTGGGATCCAACTCTGCAAGTGGTGTCGTGGGTTAGAAGTCATACGCCGATATATATATAGTTATACATAACCTATAAATCTAAAATGAAAATCCCTAATTGTGAATTTCTGCAGTCACATAAACAAGAAGAAGGAAGGCTTTAATGTAAGAATGGATTTATTTGTTCATTTATTTTCTGAATTTTATTAAATTTAAATAAAAATAGAGATTGTAAATTATTTTATTAGTAAAATGCACAGTAAAATTTAAGATTTTTACTATGCATGTATTAAATCTGACAGAAACTATAAAAAAAACAATTATTACAATAAAATTTAACATTTTTACTATACTAAATGGTTTTTGTGTGAATCACCAGATGTTTCAAATTTTGATTCTCTGAATAGTGATATTGTTCGAAAGTATTTTGATACTCCACAGAGCTCTCTTGCTCCAGGTGTGTCTCTTGTGAAAATACCTCGATTTTTTTTTCAAAACTAATGAAATAATGAATAACTTTTACTATTTAAAGATTTTTTTATGAAATTAGATTTCTAAAAATCATTTGCCACTCATTTCTCAATTTACCGATTTTTTTTTCACTTCAAAAAAATTAACTTGTGCTTCTTCTTTTTTTCCCGATATTCGGTACTTTTGTTAACTAACAACAATGGTACGTCTGGTAATAAAACCACACCGGTGCGGTTAAGAATATATTAACACCGATAACAATAACTCATTTTTTAAGGCACCAGAATTAATTTTAGGTATGTACACCAAAATTTATTATTGATATTGCTCAAATGTAGGGAGAAAATCTCATAATTATATCAAATGGACAATTATTCAAAATCCAACTCGTTCCATAATATTTATCAAAGTCCATTGCAGAGTTCTCCCTATCCATCTCCAGCCTTAATTACTTCATATTTTATTTATATTTTCATTATCTAATTGAATTTATTTATTTTAACCATGTCAATCAACTAAAGAAAATTCTTGTATACAAATTTGTAGGTTCATGTAGATTCAGAATCGATTTCAGATGCACAAAATATTCAAATAGTTTGAAAATGTTAGAAACTCTTACCAGGAGCAGCATACCTCAAGGCATGGTTAGCAGATGAAAATGAACATCCGCTTTGCCCTGCCAATTGCAACATGCCATATTCTAGCCACAATATTGGGAAAATGATGGTAATAATTGTTTGGTATAATGTATTGATTTCAACTTCAAACCAATTAATCATGCATTGACGTGCTTACTAATTAATATCATCTATTTTGTATTAATCATGTTCAAAATAATTTTTGAAATTATTAGGATTCTAGTCATGATGAGCAACCTACCTACCATCTTCCGTTGCACCCCATGACAATGTCAAATAGAGATAAGGATGAATTAAGAGAAAAAATTAAAGAGGAATGATACCAAGAATGGTTGAATCAACCACCTATTCAATTCCCACGACGTACAGATTCACCAATTAGGAATGACTACAACAATGGTAGCTCTTCACAAGCTGGAAATGGAGGAAATCAAATAGAGGTTGGTGTGGATGATTATTTAAGGGATATGACTTCCACGGAGACAATTTTGTTAAATGCATTTCAGAACAATGATCAGCTAGGGAATAATTCTCATATTGTTGATACCTTTTTCGAAAGCCTTAAATTTTCTTCCACCACCCCTCTCTTTGGACCTGGCGGTCAGTCAAAGTCTACCTAGTTGGGGACACCGATGTTACTGCACAACTTGAAAGAAAAGTTTTTCAAATTTACAAAAAGTAAATATTCACATTGAACTTCTATATAATGTATATTTTGATCTCATATGTACTATATGTCAGTTTTATTTCATCAGTGAATGCAGAAATTGAAGCAATTAATAAATTTGTTCTTTACAATTCCAAAGTGACACAACCATGGGTCGCATTGTACGAACAAAAGAAGATGAAATGGGATAGTGAAAGGGAAAAATTCAGACTTTTGAATGGTATAAGTGTGCCTTATATTGATCCTTTAAAACAATATATGACAATTATATGCCCCAACAGTTGGGTTGTTGACCAAGTCAGAGAGAAATACAGTGCATTCGGTCGTTACCCGCGTGTTGAAGAGGATGCGCTAAATGTAGGGATTGGGTGCAGCAACTTGATAATAATCTATTTATGTACATTTTAAACTTAATAATGCACCTGTTAGCACAGTTATTTTCTAAGTTATGAGTCCATTTTTATTTTTATTTTTAGGATTAGACTTTGAAATTAAAAAAAAAAATTGGTCGCTCCCTTAGATTAGACTCCCTCATAATTCTTTTTCTGTCCCTGAAAACTCACCTACTATCTCCAGCACATATCAAACCTCCAAAATGGATTGATCATTTACTCCAAAAGAGCATTGGCTTCCCAAACTAGGCCTCCATGCACTGGTGGCCATGGGCTGCCCAAAAATTCCCTGTGGCTCTTCAACCTTCATAAGTCTTCAAATGACTTTGAAACTCCTTTAATTGGATTCAAAATTTCCAAAATAGTCATAATAGAATATTGACTTGCAGAAATTTTCCTCTGGCTGCTTCGATTTCACCTCCAACACCTGGTGGCACTCCCTGGCTCTGAGGTCACTGGAAAATTCCCCGAAGTATCTCTACTTTCAGAAATCATCAAAAGATTCTAAAAAATCCATCGATGGATTCATAAGCATAAAAATATTCAAAATATACTATTGGTTTGCTGAGAATGGATACTGGTTGCTCTAGATAGGCCTCATTCTCCTGTTGGCACTTGTTGGCCCTAGTGGCCCCTGGAACTTCTCTGAATCATCTAAGCCTTCAAAATTCCTCTACAGGCTTTGAAAACCTAACCATTAGTTCCATAATGTCTAAAACATCCAAAAATTACTATTGGTTTCCTGAATAAGGCCTCTAGCTACTCTGGCTAGGCCTCAAATTACTGGTGGCCCCCGGTGGCCCTAATGGCCCCTAGAACTTCTCTGAAGAAAAAACCTACTCAAAAGTACTCTAATGGCTCTACAACCCTCACCAGTGAGCCTGAAGTGTCCAAGAAAGTCGAAATTGACTATTGGCACCCTTAGAATGGACGAATCTAGCTCAAGATAAAGCCTAAACTGATTTTGCCCAGTGTCCCCTAAATCAGCTCCACTAAAAATGGAGCAACTTCACATAATTGCAGTTAAATTCAGAAAATCCAAAAAAAATTGTGGCACTTCCATTTTTTCCACCAGCACTAACCATGGCAATAAATATTAACTGTGACTTTGGACACATGTCATAAAATCACAACCACGCATTTAAATTCCAAGCGGAACCGTCGGGCGGAGGTTAAACCTTCTGCGGAGTTAACTATTAGAGAAGGCATGTGAACGTGTTGCATTGAACATTTTATGCTGACGGATAATGCTTTTTTTGTCGGTGTTTAGGGCTAAAGCCCTCAGTCTAAGGATACGAACACATGGGGAGGGGTTGGCCCCTATGCTCCCCCAACGCGAAAACTGATAAATGTTATATACAAATTGACGACATAACGGTTAAGAACTAACCATAGGACATACAGTAAGGCATGGGTGTGTTTGACAGTAGGTCTCGGGGTCGAGCCCTGGGGACCCCAACAAAATTTTGCACCACAAAAACTAGGCCACATGGCGGCCTCTAATTGGCCCTTAAAAAACACGTGCACCCAACTGCCAATATAAATGCGACACTTATTAACCTACCATTCACCCAGAAGGAATATTTTGGGGAATATCTTGAGGAATATTATGTTTCTTGAATATTCAAAGGCCCAGTGAAACTTGGTCAAAAGCCAGAAATTGTAGTTTACTATACTTTTCAAATCGCGATAACTTCTTCATACGGTGTCGATTTTTCGAACTATTCACGATGCCAAAATCTGGAAGACAAGATCTATCCAGTCACTCAGGTTTGGCACACTTCTAAACACTTTGAAATTTGAGCTGTCACTTAGATCCATGACCCAAATCTGATCACACCTCCCCATTGGGAGTATTTTGGACTTGAAAAGACTGATTACCTAATTTGTACAGTAGATGAGAGTACAACACCCTCACTTTTCAGCCTCCATACACTTTGGCTTGCATGGATTAGTGCCTTTGAACCAAAACTCAAAGGTAGTCAACACTTCCATTCCTGAATGCTCTTGTCCTCTTGTCAAGATTGTCTTCCTTGAACTCACCCAGAAATTTATGGTGAGAAATCTTCATAGAAGATAGTTTAACATCATGTCCTTGATCATCGATCCAAGGTGGCTCAAACAAATGTAATATTACAACAGAAATGCATACATAACTGAAATTTTCATATGTACAAATGAATGTATATCTTACTGTGTCAAGAAGCCAAACCACTTCTTACCAAGCCACTTCCATGGCGACTTTTGTTGCTGAAAATATTCTTCATTTGAAACATCTGTTCTCACATCAATGATGGAATATTTGGTTCCACTTTGGCCAGTCTTTCTATCCTCTTGCTACATGTGCTTGGGATGATTAGTTGGATTCCATGTCCAACAATGGGAAACAACGTGTCCCTTTCTCTGGCAATGTGTACAAGTCTTTTGACCTTCTTTGTAAGTTTCCTTTGCCTCAACTGTTTCTTGTATGCCTTCTTCCTCTTCCAGCATATCGAAACATCATGGTTACACAAACCACAATATGCACTACAACTCTTTCTTCCATTCAAGCATGCATATTTGTCATGCTTATCAGAAACATAAGAAACTTGACTATGGGAAGGAATATACCTCAAATGATTCTTTTCATTTCCATATTTTTTACCTTCATGAGGAGATGAACTAGTAGAGGTTCCAAATTTTATTTGAAGACTAACATCAGTGTTTATGTCTTGATAATTGTCCAAAATATCATGCTTTCCATAAGCTGCATGTGTACACACATCTTGATGCAACGTAGGCTTCATACAATGGAAATAAACTTGAAAACAAACTTGACATGTTTGTGATTTAGAACTTGGAACAAAAGTTCTCTTTGAATTTGTCTCAAATGCCTTCATGGCTATGGAGTTTTCGCCATTAGATTGAACATAACCAAGACAAACTTCTTAGGTCTCTCCTAAACCAAAATAGGATCAATCATGCCTTATGCATGTTTTCCTAAACTTTTGCCTTCACAACCCATTTTAAACATCAACTTGGACCCTATACCTCTACTGTGCTTTTCAAATGAACCTACACATCTTTCTAAAGAGGAAATTGAAGACAAATGTGAGTGATTTGAATTTGCTTCATGCATTTTCTTGGTTAAGGCCTATTGGGCTTGATGGAGATGCATCTCCATCTCATGCATTCTTTGAAGAATTTATTCTTTCTCTTGCTTCATAGAACCCAATTTCTCATGAAGTCTAGTGCTTTCTCTTCCATCTTCAAACATAATTTGCACCATATCCTTAAGGGTGTAGAATTCTCGCTTCATGTCTTCATCAACGAATCTTGTGAAGGAGGAGGATTTTGAAACCTCACTTGAAGAATTTTTCATATTATGTTAATGAACTAAATAAATTCAAAAATAATTCACACATATTTCAAAAAAAATTGACAAAGCTTCTGAAAAAATTGGCTATAGAGTCAAACTCTTCTTCAAGCATCCTTTTTCAAACAAACCCTTTTGTGATTCAAGGGTTTCCTTCAGGTCCTTTGGATAAGGAAGATTCATTCAAACCTTCTTCATTCTTGTCCTCTCTTAGACATAGATATCATTATCTTTCCCTTCACCTCTAGCAAACTCAAAATTGTAAGCAACAATCAGTTTGCAAATAGTAAAATTATTTAATAGTGCAAACACCTTTCAAGTCAAACAAGCAACCTAATGCTCTATCAACCAAGCAAATATGTTATGTAAAGCAAGAAATATTTGCTCTGATACCAACCTAATATGAAAATTGGTTGGATAACTTGTTATTCTTTTTAAGAACCTCCCACTCAGTGAAACAAATAAAAGATCTAGCTTATACTTGACTTTTGCAGAGTTCTATACTTGAAACAGGTGTATGTTTTTTAACTGTTTAAGTGCTTTAAGACCTTTTGTTTTTTTTTATATTAAACATGTGCAACAAACATATAATGCAGAAAATAAAAATCAACACATAACAACAAATTTAATATAGGATTTCACCCTAATATTGTGGGCTACGTCTCCTTGAGCTCTTGTCGTCTTGACTTGGCTCTTTGGGATTATGGAAATTTATTTTACAAGTTACAAAATCAACTCCAATGGTTAAATAACTAAACCAATGGGTTTATAATACCATTTATATCCCTGTCATGTTTTTCATCACTCTGAAAATAGAACTAGATTCCCTTAGACTTGATTCCTTCTGTCAGTGCCCTTAAGCTTCCCTGATCTTCGAAGTGGAAGTAACTCCCTCAGAATTATTTTTCTATCCTTGAAACCTCACCTACTATCTCCAGCACATATCAGACCTCCAAAATGGACTGATCATTTCTCCAAAAGAGCATTGGCTTCCCAAACTAAGCTTCCATCCACTAATGGCCCTAGGCTGCCCAAAAATTCCTTGTGGCACTTCAACCTTCATAAGTATTCAAATGGCTCTAAAAATTATTTCATTGGATTCAAAATGTCCAAAATATTCAGAATAGACTATTCACTTGTAGAAATTTTCCTTCGTCTGCTCCATTTTTTCCTCCAACACCTAGTGGCAGCCTGTTGCTCTGGGGTCACTGAAAACTTCCCTGAAGTATCTCAAATTTTATAAGTCCTCAAAAGCTTCTGAAAACTCCACCAATGAATTCATAAGTATCAAAATATTTAAAATATACTATTGGTTTGTTGAGAATGGATATTAGCTGCTCTGCATAGGCCTCATTCTCTTGCTGGCACTTGTTGGCCCTAGTGGCCCCTGGAACTTCTCTGAATCATATCGGCCTTCAAAAGTCCTCTACAGGATCTGAAAACATCACCATTAGTTCTATAATTTCTGAAACATCCAAAAATTATTATTGGTTTCCTGAATAAGGCCTCTAGTTGCTCTGGCTAGGCCTCAAACTGCTGCTGGCCCCTGGTGGTCCTAGTGGACCCTAGAACTTATCTAAAGCAAAAAATTGCTCAAAAGTCCTCTGATGGATCTGAAACCCTCACCAATGATTCTAGAGTGTCCAAGAAAGTCAAAATTGATTATTGGCACCCTTATAATGGACGAATCTAGCTCAAGATAGAGCCTATACTTATTTTTCCCAGCGTCCTCTAAATCAGCTCCACTAAAAATGGAGCAACTGCACATAAATGCAGTTAAATTTGGAAAATCCGAAAATTTTTGTGGCACTTCCATTTTTTCCACCAGCACTAAACGTGGTAATAAATATTAACCATGACGTTGGACACATGTCATAAAATCATAACCACGAAATTAAATTCCAAGCAGAACTGTCGAGTGGAGGTTAAACCTTATGTGGAGTTGGTCATCACAGAGGGAATACGAACGCGTTGCATTGAAAATTTTATACTGACAGATAAAATTTTGTGCGTTGGCGGTTAGGGCTTAAGCCCTCGGTATGAGGACAAAGACACACAGGGAGGGATCGACCCCTCCACTCCCCCAACGTGAAAACTAATAAACGTTATGTACAAACCGGAGATATAATGGTTAAGAACTAACCATAGGACATATGGTAAGGAGCAGGCATGTTTAGAAATAGGTCTCAGGGTCGAGCCCCAGGGACCACAACAAAATTTTTCACCACGAAAACTAGGCCACGTGGCGGCCTCTAATTAGCCCTTAAAAAACACGTGCACCCAACTGCCAATATAGATGTGACACTTGTCAACCTGCCATTCGCCAAGAAGGAATATTCTGGAGAATATCTTAAGGAATAGTCTAGGAATATTCCCTGGAATATTCCCTTTTTTGAATATTCAAAGGCCCAGTCAAACTTGGTCAAAAGCCAGAAATTGCAGTTTACTGGGCTTTTCAAATTGCGATAACTTATTCATATGGTGTCAGTTTTCAAACCTTTCGCGGCACCGGAATGACGAAGACGAGATATATCCAGTCGCTCATGTTCAGAACACTTCCGAACACTTTGAAATTTGAGCTAACACTTAGGTCCATGATCCAAATATGATCACCTTAATAGTTTCCTCAAGGATGCACATAGAGATCCAAATTGGGCAAATGGAATTCCAAGCAACTATCTCAAAAATGACTAGGAATAAGTTGTTAAACTTATCAAGGTATACCTCACTTGTGAAAGGAGGTATATAGTTGTGTTTCTTTATCATATGAGGTTTATTTTTCATGTTGCAAGTATGAAGACCTTAAATTTTCCATATTTCTTGCTGAAGATTTTGACAAAGATGCCAGCAAGGATCCAAAATCACACTGTTGCTTCAGAATATAGGTTGTATCATCAAGCTCTCATCAAGGTTCTAGTTGAAGAAGAGTTAAGGAAAATAAATCAAACCTGGGACCATTTCTTGTTTTACAGGGCAGACCAACCTACACCTAAACATCCAATTTCACAACAACACCCTCAACCTGCAAAAAGAACCAAGAGGAAGGCCAAGAAGAAGCACATCAATAAGGCCAAGAGAAGGAAAGAAATTTTTTATGCAGTCAAGGTTGAGAGAAAGTTGGAAAAATGAGAGAGCTCCTTAACAAATAAAACCAAGTCTATGGAAATGGTGCCCCCCACTCCTCCTTTTCCTAATGTCTACACCAAAGCTCAAAGAGGAAGGTCTGCAACGACAGAAAATATAAAGCGTAGATGCTACTGTAAATTTTAGAAACATATATTCAGTAGAAGATGCATAAAGAGTATCAGTGTACAAAATCTGATGAATAACTCCTCAAATATGATCTATATGAGATCAACAGTAACAAGAAGAAAGAAGACGCCAAACCTATTGCTGGTACCAGAAAAAGGCATACCAGAGAGGACAAAAAGTTTAGGCTGAAGTCTAAATATCTACAAAATCCATGCTTAATGAGAGAGGTCATTGATATAGAAGGTAAAGCTCAAGGGTTAAAGACAGAAAAATCCAAGAAGAAAAACAAAAACAAAATCTCTTTAGAGTAGCACTCAGAACCCTCAAAGAGAAGAAATATCCAAAAAGGTTCTAAGGAGGAGAAGGCCATTGTCAAGGAATTAGCCACAAGAACAACCAGATCAAGATCAGGTGCTGACAACAAGACAAACTTGGACAAGCTTGTTGAAGCTACAACCCACATGGAAGGAAGGTAAAAAGGGTTTTGATACAAATACATTTTTTTCTTATCAATCACAATTTTGAATAGCATCTTAGATTTCAAAGAATATAAGTATGCATAGTTTTTTCAAATTTTTTTGTGAATTTTTGAAAAATAAATAAAGCACCACCAGAAATTCTGCTAGCATTCCAATTTTTTCGCAGTTACAATTTTTTTCTGAAATATCCAGTAGCACATGTTTTAACTGAATTTTGACACCTATCAACAAATTTTCTGAGCCAGTTAAGGAAGGATAAAGGCACATAACCAAATAGATATAACAAATGATGGTGAAAGTTGGTTATGATTTTGTTGGAGGTCTTATTAAATGGAGATACATGGTTATTTAAATACCAAATACATACACAAGGAGACAAATCAGCAGAATTATGGGTAGCATGAAAAAACACTCAATGTTGAAGATTGCAACAAGAAACAGTGAAGGAGGCATCCTGAAATATCATCCTTGATCCTAGTTGGAAAGTGATCACCTAAACTAGGTGGGGCCCACACAGGTGATTTTTGTCGCAAAGTCTATTTTTAGACATGTCGATCATATTCTATGAGTTGTGGTATGCTATTTGTGGATGGTTGGTCAAGTTGGAAAAATAGATGGACTTCTATTTTTAGACATATTGGGCAGAATCTATTTTTAGATTGCCAGTCTAAAAATAGATATGTCGAATATTATTA
Organism: Pinus albicaulis; assembly: GCA_034641835.2. NCBI lineage: Eukaryota > Viridiplantae > Streptophyta > Pinopsida > Pinales > Pinaceae > Pinus > Pinus albicaulis. The sequence continues at coordinate 1,969,620,762 of CM076578.1, read as the reverse complement.
GCTCTTAATAATATTTGGACTCTAAATATTATCTTATTCTCTTGGAGCACTTCAGTTAAGTGCACAGATGTGTCATAGGAGCTGACAGAAGGAATTACGCTATTCCTAAGGGTTAAGTAGAGATATTGCATGGAGACTTTAGTTAGAACTCATGTGACAGAGTTTGGTGGAGTTATTGAGGTAGTTGGTGGAGTTGTGTTCAGTTTAACTTAGTTAAACATAGTTGAGCTAGTTGTATCTAGTCTAATTGATTGATACACTAGTGAGAGTAGTGTGAATTAATTATTAATTAATTCACTAAATAATAACTCATTAATCAACTGAAGAATACATTAGTTAACTATAGTGCATGGACAGTTTCAGTGGAGACCAGTGAAGAGGTAGGTGAAAGAGCAGTGTGACTATCAGTTGTGACTATATTGTTGCATGATTTGCAACACACAGTGGTTGGATATGCCTATGAATATTGCGTGAGAAATTTTGGGGCAATTCGAACTCATCCAGAGCCATTCTTCAGCAGAGATTGCGCAGTAGAGGCAGGCTAAAGGTTGGCAAAGATCGGCGCATGGATTTGCAAGATCGGGCCTGATTAGTGTGTAGCAATTGGAGATTGTACTGAGAGCTTGTGAGGAGCTTTGTATGATGATTGTTACATGATATCTATGACATATAATATACAGATAGTTGGGGGTTTCCAGCTTTAAGATTTCCCATAAATTACTGTGTTCATATGTGTGAATTTTTATGGTTTTAATGTGTGCATGTAATTGATTTTATTTCCGCAATTAATGGTCAATGGTAGAAGAGATTCTGTATTGTGCATGAAGTCAAATAGTGTGTGATCAGGAGAATCTCAGATGTATAACATATCAGTTATATAATTTATACATTGTATCAGAGTGATATTGATCATTGGAGCAATTGCAAAGCATTGAAGCAGTTGAGTTTTGTGCTGGTGGAATTCGAAATTGCTGCAGTGTTTTCTGGGTGTCGAAGTTGAGCATTCATTGAAATGTCTTTCAGCGGATTGCAATTGGAGTATGCCCTTGAGGGCAGCTCAAATTATATTGCATGGAAGGACAGGATGGAGGTGGTGCTGGAGGATAATGGGTTGAAGGAGTTCATAGATGTTGATATTCCTAAACCGGGTTCTAGCGATGCAGTCGCCCTTGACGCATGGCAAAAGAAGGTAGCAAGGTGTCGAAGAATTCTGTTGGAAGGTGTGAAGGATCACATAGTGTCCAACCTTCATGGTAAAGCTTCTCCATTCTTGATGTGGAAAGCATTGACAGACTTGTTCCAAAGCAAGAGCAACCAGAGGAAGTTGGCGCTCAAGGATAAACTCAGGAAAATAAAAATGGAGAAGAATGACACTATTCTGGTATACTTGAAAAAGTTTGTCCACTGCAGGGATGAGCTTGGGAGTGTAGGAGTTAGTGTGGATGATGAGGACTTGGTGAGCTTGGCTCTCCTTGGGCTTCTGAAGAGTTGGAATTCCTATCAGGACTCTGTCAATGGTCGGGCGAAACTGCCAGGATGGGAGCGACTTTGGTTGGATCTTGTGTAGGAGGAGATAAGGTGGGATACCAGGGATGGATCTTCATCAAAGAATGATGATGAAGAGGATTGTGCTTTGGCTACCAAAGCAAGGAAAGGGAAGGGGAAGAAAAATCCTTCTCAATCTGGTGTGGATGGCAAAGAGCGTGACATGTCCAAAGTGAAGTGTTTTCACTGTCACGAGCATGGGCATTTCACAACACATTGTCCACAGAAGAAGAAGTACAAGCAGGCTGCTGGAGCTGTAGTTGGTGAGGCTCTTGCCTTGCAATTTGAGCTGGACTTCTCATTGATCGCATGCATGGTGTCTAGTGCATTGGGATCGGGGTGGTATTTTGATAGTGACGGTTCCTTTCACATGATGGGAGATGTGAATCTTTTCAGTGACTTGGTGGAGAAAGATCTCCAGTTGCATGTTGATTTGGGTGACAATGGACGATACAATGCGACCGGCATTAGTACCATTACCTTTCAGAGGAAGTCAGGTAAACTCATTCTTTTACAAGATGTAGTGCATGTTCCAGGTTTAAAGAAGAATTTAATTTCAGTCGCAATGTTAGAGGATAAAGGCTATGATGTTGTATTTAGTGAAAGAAAATTTTTCCTTCGGCACAAAGCAACAGGGCAAGTCAAGAAGGTTGGGATTCGAGCCAAGAATCTCTACAAACTTGAAGTAGATGGGATTTCTATGGAGCTTCCTACTGTTGGGAAGTGCAAGAAAGACATGTAATTGAAGCTTGAGAGGGAGTAGTATTTGCATGCAGGTAAGAGTGAAACTTGAGATGTGGAGCAGCCATAAGATGAGGATCATGGATTAGAAGAAACCACTCATGCAGAGAAATTTCATGCCAGATGGGCAGAGGGAGTGCATGCAGCTATACCACCAGGTGAGAGGTGGGGCGACATGCATGAGTAATCCCAAGAGAAGATTTCTGGGCAGGATTCATGGAGATGGTGTGGATCTCATGAATTGAACCTGGCTATGAGGTGCCCATAGAGCAGCAGTAGCATGATTAGTTGGATTGGTGCAGGCATATCAAAGTGACAGTGTCGGATAGTGGAGCGCGGTTCAGAGTTGACAGCAAGTGCAGAGTGCATGGGTGCAGAGTTCAACAACGCAGTGGTTCCTGAAGACATGTGCAGTTGGTACCAGCAGAAGTCGAAGACTTTGATGATAGATGCATCAGATTTATTGAGTTTTTTGGAGCCTATTCAGTTTCAGAAGAGTTGCAGAGCAGTTGCATGGAGTTGCATGGCGCTTGAAAAGGTTGCAGGGCGAATGCATGGAGTTGCATGTCGCATGCAAAGACAATCCTTTCTTGTTGAAAGGGAGTGTTGAAGATTGCAACAAGAAACAGTGAAGGAGGCATCCTGAAACATCATCCTTTATCCTAGTTGGAAAGTGATCACCTAAACTAGGTGGGGCCCGCATAGGTGATTTTTGTCGCAAAGTCTATTTTTAGACATGTCGATCATATTCTAGGAGTTGTGGGATGCTATTTGTGGATGGTTGGTCAAGTTGGAAAAATATATGAACTTCTATTTTTAGACATATTGGGTGGAATCTATTTTTAGATTGCCAGTCTAAAAATAGATATGTCGAATATTATTAGCTCTTAATAATATTTGGACTCTAAACATTATCTTATTCTCTTGGAGCACTTCAGTTAAGTGCACATATGTGGCACAAGAGCTGACAAAAGGAATTACACTATTCCTAAGGGTTAAGTGGAGCTATTTCATGGAGACTTCAGTTAGAACTCATGTGACAGAGTTTGGTGGAGTTATTGAGGTAGTTGGTGGAGTTGTGTTCAGTTTAACTTAGTTAAACATAGTTGAGCTAGTTGTATCTAGTCTAACTGACTGATACACTAGTGAGAGTGGTGTGAATTAATTATTAATTAATTCACTAAATAATAACTCATTAATCAACTGAAGAATACATTAGTTAACTACAGTGCACGGACGGTTTCAGTGGAGACCAGTGAAGAGGTAGGTGAAAGAGCAGTGTGACTATCAGTTGTGACTATAGTGTTGCATGATTTGCAACACACAGTGGTTGGAGATGCCTATGAAGATTGTGTGAGAAATTTTGGGGCAATTCAAACTCATCCAGAGCCATTCTTCAACAGAGATTGTGCAGTAGAGGCAGGCTAAAGGCTGGCAAAGATCGGTGCATGGATTTGCAAGATCGGGCCTGATTAGTGTGTAGCGATTGGAGATTGTACTAAGAGCTTGTGAGGAGATTTGTATGATGATTGTTACATGATCTCTATGACATATAATATACAAATATTTGGGGGTTTTCAGCTTTAAGCTTTCCCATAAATTACTGTGTTCATATGTGTGAATTTTTATGGTTTTAATGTGTGCATGTAATTGATTTTATTTCCGCAATTAATGATCAATGGTAGAAGAGATTCTGTATTGTGCATGAAGTCAAATAGTGTGTGATCAGGAGAATCTCATATGTATAACATATCAGTTATATAATTTATACACTCAACATTTCAGACCATATTTCTTCTCTTCTTTCTTCTACATCTGTCCTTTCAGTTAGATTTCAATGGGATATGGTTGTAATTACTTATGAAACATGTGTAATGATACGAGTAGTGTTTCCTTATTTTTAGAAGAGTGCCTCTCTTTATATATATACCATTTTTAAATACCATTTCTAGGTTGGATGTTGGTCTACCTAAAGACTGAATAAAATAAAGAAAAGTCTTTTTACTTCATGTTGGAGGATTTTGTGACTCAAGGACCATATAATGTATGGTATGTCTTCTTTATTTGTTAATTTCTTCTAAATTATGACTTGAAGCAACTAGAAAGGTGTGAGTGAGAAACTATTAAAGGATTTAATAATAAATTATTATCTTTCAGTCTTCTGCAAATCATATATGTGTTGTAGAACATGTGAGTGAAAATTTCATAAAGGATTGTGGAATACTTTATACATGAAATCTACTTTTTGAATGTTGTTTACTTTTCATAAACAAAGTTCGTGTAAAGAGCCATCATCATATATGTGTGATTCATTTAGGATAGGAATATTTCCTAGAATAGGTACCAACTACCCATCTTATTCATTTGTTACACTCTTCTCCCTATACTACCAATTTACCCATACAATTTATACTTGCCACAACTTTCCAAATGCATGAAAGTTTTAAAGAATCTAAAAAATCATTTAAAAATATTTGAGAAGCAATCCCACCACTCAAAAAACCCTTTAAAATTTAAAATGAGCTATGATGTGTAAGGCTTACTCCTTTTGCAATCAAGGAGTGACTCCTTGTGCTAACAACACCTTTGAAATGTAACATAAATATTATATAAATTTTAACAGTAGGGCTATTAGACACATGAAACTACAATTTTTTAATTTTTTTATAGGTGCATTTGTTCCCATATATGTGGGCATATGGACACCATTTTCTCACAAAAAATGCCGATGATGGACACATGACAGAAGAATATGGAATGGAAGTTGAGTTTGATCAATCTAGTCGAGTTAGCCACCGTGATCAAAACCTATTACGAGGGAAGTTAGGTTACATCGGAAATATACAATAGATCATTGAAGTGGAGTTATCTTATTTTTAATGTGTTATTTATATGTGAAAGTGGTGGGACACCTTTAATCGGAATAATGTAAAGGAATATCACGATAGAAGGCTGATATGTATCAACTCTAGAAAGATGTGGGATGAAGCTAGGGAGCCTTATATTTTCCCCAAACACTGCAACCAGGTGTTTTTTACTCAGATGTGTTGGATAGGGATTTGTGGTTCGTATTGAGACACGACCCTAGATCAAAACATATTTTTGAGAAAAATAGTGTTATCATGCTAAGAGAGCTGGAAGATAATGAGGGCGATGAGAACAGAGAGTGATATGGCACATGTGCTACTTCAATGTTTATACTATTTAAGATGAGTTTTTATAAAGAAGTGGACTTAAAATTATAACTAAGCCTTTTTTTTCCAAAAATTATAATATGTATTTTGAATTAATTGGTTTGCATTGTGTTAATGTTAAAATCATTTCACTTGATAATTTGCAATTATGTTGATCTCAAAAGCAATGCACTGTATCAAGTTCTTTTTTTTATGTCAATTCCTAAAATAATACAACTACTTGATTGCTTTAAATGGTTTTTCACTATATCATTACTTAAATAAATGCACTATATATATATATATATATATATATATATATATATATATATATATATATATATATATATATATATATATATATATATATATATATATATATATATATATATATATATATATATATATATATATATATATATATATATATACTACTACTACTACTATTTTTGGTATATATAATCATAATAAAATAATGATAATTCTAAACATGATTCTTTTGCATTATTTTCTAAACTTTATTATGTTACAAAAAAATCATATTATTCTAGATTTATTATTTTACAATTATTTATATTCTTACAAATTTACAAATTTACAATTTTACCGCATATGGTAGTTATGGTTTTAATTAGACAATTAATTTACAATTTTACAATTTTATTTTTGTAAATTTGACTAATCTATATTAAAAACCATGAAAATTTGTACAAAGGCATTGGGCAGAGATGGAAAGCTATGCTTAGCTAGTCCCTGCCTGGTAGTTCTCAAAATTAACAGATTTTGGGGCTGCCCCAAGAGGGGAAACCAACCCCTTAAGAGTTTAGACTAGTCTTGTATGACAAAATATTCAGTAGCACATAAAAAAAAAGAGAGATAAAATATAGCCTGACATGCCATAAAACAAAAATTAACCTTGCTGCCACACATTCAAGGTGTTCCATCATCCTCTTACTTCGTCGGGTCCTCTTCCTCTACCAAGCATCCAAATTCCTATCCAATGGTCTCCTCCTCTATTGTGTGCATCCGTGGAGGCTCAGGAGGGGTCGGGTAAATGATGGGCTCAACTGGGTACTCAACGTCGTAATATTGAGTGCAGACACCATCAATGTTCATTACCCAAATTCCAATCTCCTCCGCCGTGGACTACTTGACCTGGAAGGAAGTGGAGGTGACCCTAAAGGAAAGTCCAAAAAAAATAAATGAGGTGATTTGGATGGATAAATAGTCAATCTGAAAAGTATTTGAATGTAAGGTATCAGATCTGAAAAGAAAGGGTTGAACACTCTAAAAATTCAGACAACTTGCAGCAGCTTAAAATCTTCCACAAAAAGTGAAGGGTATTGAAGCCCTAGGGGGTTAGATTCCCACTTAGTTGAGTAAAAAATAATGCGTACAGGTCCAAACGGGCGGAGACGGAGGTCAAACAACCCTGAACAGAGACCCAAACAAACCTAGAAAACTTTCTGAAAATTTCCCGCAAAAAAGTGAGGTCGCAGTTTCCGAATTGTTTCTTCCTCAGGTTGCAATTTTTAAGCCGTTTTCTGCTTCCTGAAGCTCTAGGTCACACGTTTTGGGCCAAAAAGTGTAACCTGCACTTCCGGCGCTCTCAGAATCAGGTTTCAACAGAATGTGTCGTCTTAGCTGTGGCTGCTGTCTGTCACATGCGTAATAGGTCTTGAAACACACGGATGTTAGAATTTTTAATGTTTTAGGGTTTTATAGGTTAAAAACAACATCAAGAAAATAAAAACAAAAAGCCAAAGAGAAAATCTAGGGTTTGAAGTAGCTGGATATGCAAGGATATAAAAACGACAACGGTCGTAATTGAAAACCCATGTGGAGTCGCTAGTTGTTAGTATGAATCTTAATTGCAAGTGTACGAAAAAAGACCACTTTATCTGTGCATAAAAAACAACCCTAAAAACAAAAGATGGTTGCCAATATCCTTAGATATGAAATTAGTTGATCAAGATAAATGCTACAAAAATCTAGATCTATGCATTAAAAGACATTAAGCAGTAAATAAAAGTAAGGTTTTGCTCCATGCATCCAATAGACAAGACAAGATTATTTAAAGAATTTTTTGTATTAATGGCACCTGGGAGGAAAACATAGAAGGATGTTAGCAGTTCCCCTCAATGGGATGGGTTTTTGTAAGTCCTCAGCACTTCAGATCTAAAATCTCTCTCTGTTGATGGTGCAGAAAACCCAGACAAATATGGAACTCAAATAGAGCTCAGAAGAAAAATAGTAGCAAAATATGACAATGATGGTGGCTCAAAGTCAGACCAAAAGTATAGATCCAGAGTGATCTCAAGGCAACAAAAGGTAGTGAATGGAAGGAAAAACTCTTCTATTTATAACAAAATATTGAGTTATTCTAGATATTGGTGCATAATTAAAATATTATTAACCAAATCTAGATCCACCTTTTATGGAATATTTTATTATATTTGTTGGAGGGAAAAAGAATTTGACTTGGGTCAAATCCCTTTATTTGCAAATAATAAATAAATAAATGATTTATTTATTATTTTAAGGATGTGGTTGAATAATAACTAAATAAATAATTATTATTTAACTATTTATAAACGATTTAGCCAAATTTAACAAGTAATATTATTTAAATAAGGTTTAAATAATTATTCCTAGAAAATAATAAGATAAATAAAGATTTATCTAATTAATTTTCTTCTTTTGGATTAAATATTACCAGCAATAATAATTAAGTTATTGTTTAACTAATTATTCCTTGAGGAAAACCAAACAAATGTAGATTTGTTTAATATTTCCTTATGGGGTTTCCTGTTTAGACCATAAACAACTTAATAAATGTGTTTTACTAAGTTATTTTATAAAGTGAAAGCAATTTTACTTAGGGTAAAATTGGTCTTACATGGTGTAATTGGGTCCATCTAATAGTAATAGGTTAGATGACCAAAAAATGGTGTAACAGGTTGGTGTCACCACTCGTGGGATGGTATATTTTATGCGGCCTCTTCTACCCTTAGGCTGCTCCAGAGGAATTGCATTCTCCCCATTGTCTCCATGAGGGCGAAATTCATCTTGAGAATAAAACGAGACTTGGCTTGCAGTAATGGAGCCATCAGAGGATTCGAGGCATTGGTCATTGCCGCGGTGAGAGCTCCCAGATAGTGCACCCCAATAATTGCCCCTAATGGGCTTCTGTCTCTCACGTGGGGGCACGGTGGAGCTAGTAGGCAGTTGATGGAGAGCTTGACGAGGAGGAAGGCTAGGTGAGAGGGAGTTGTGGCAGAGGGAGCCAGGCAGACCTAAAAAAGAAAGGGCATAATGAGAGTATAGATGGCCTCTGAAGCTTATGAATTCTCGAGGCACAGAGACCAAACGTCGGCACTGTGAAGGATTGGCCATAAGTGCAATCACGTGGTGCAAGTTGTAGCAAAGTGCAAAGTGGATCATCTTGCTAGAGAACCTATGCATTGGTTTGAATTTCATCCATGGTGCTGTGATCTGGAGCGAGCCCACTATGCTGGATGTCGACTGCTTGATCATGGGAGGACCTATGTTCTTGTATGCCCGAGTTATCACCCGCATCCGGGGGACAATTTTACAAATTTACAAATTTACAAATTTTAATAAAATTGAATCATGACAATACATACAATTACAATTTCACAATTTCACAATACAGTTACAATTACAATTATGACTTTATAATTTTTCATACAATTACAATTACAATTTTACAATTTTACATACAATTACAATTACAATCACGATACATACAATTACAATTACAATTTTACAATTTTACAAAATTTACAATTTTAATAAAATTGATTCATGATAATACTACAATTAATATTACAATTTTTATAAATATCATGATTTACTATTAAAAATAAAAATCTTGGTCATGATAACCATCATCCAAACTTCATATTCTAAAATACACACTCAAATTCGCTAACATCATCTAATCATCGTGATCACAATTGTCTCACAAAACACAAGCATTGTATAACATCATCACAACACAAACATCAAATATACATCTCATGTCAAATACTTGCTATAACATACACATCTATTTGCAAGCAGATTAAATGAACATATCTAACATGACCTAACAATATACACATCATGATGAACACCAACATGTAAATTAAGTACATCAACATGAACATAAAATACATGCACCATATATATATATATGTATGTATACAATTGTAATAGAACTACATATAAATGTCAAATATCTAGTGGTACATCAATACTATAACTATTGGAGGCCTGCTCAATCGATGGTGTCTGCTGATCAGATGGACATGCCTAATCAAGAGGTGCTTGTTGATCATATGTTGTCTTCTCAGGAGGTTCCTGCTGAGATGGTGCCTACTCAAGGGATGGTGCCTGCTCAAATGAATGTGCCTACTCAGGAGGTGCATGCTTAGATGGTGTCTGCTTAGGAGGTGCATGCTGAGATGGTGCCTACTCAGAAGATGCCTATGTAGGACTAGATGTTGGTTGATCATCTCTGGCGTGAGGTGAAGGAAGAGGAGGTCGAGTACTAGAATGACCACTCCCCTCGTGATCATGATCATCTGATGAGCTGTTGTGTCGCACATCTCCATGACACCTATCCCGCATAGCTGCTAGTAGCCTAGAAGCTCTAAAGATATGATGCATAAGGCTCATCATATCCCGGGGCATGTCCCTCCAGAGATCTATGAGCGTACGATCAGCTTTGATATCTTTGATCATCGCAGGGTGGACTCCATAATCAACCATGATTCTACATAGTTGGTCGCCCAACTCCATCCTGAATTGAATTTCCTCCCTACCTCGCATACTCATGGGTATCTGCACCCGAGGAGGTCTGTCACCCTTATTCGTAGCCTCCTCCATCTCCTCTTCATCTACAAGATCATCTGGTGGAGGTGGAATCATGTCTGCAATGAATGTTCCAATATCTACAAACTATATATTATACAACAATAATTAGAGAATTTCATTAAACAATTTAATAAAACAGGTTAAAAAACATGTTAGAATAAATGTTATTCTAATTAATTAAGACAATAAAATGAAAATATATTACCTCTAGCATCTGGTGGCTCATCCTATGTGAAGAGGATGTTGGTACACCCTCGCCAATCTTAACCCACGTAAGGACACGACACCATCATGAATATGTGATCATCAACAATGACTATTAGCTCTAGTGCATCACTATAAATCTTGGTCGGATACTCGGACAAGCCCCTCTTGGGCATCATCTCGCCCCACATGTGCATTTGTACCTGTATCATTGGCCTATGAGGTTGATGCAGAAAATTACACCTTGTCTCTGGAAACCTCTCAAAAAATAAATAAAACAAATCTGAATCAAAAGGGGAGGTCAACCTCCCACGTCCTTGAGAACTACATTTATCTAAGGCTATACAAAACTGTCGAAAAAAATGGAAGACCATCTAACAAGTCGTGGTGTTTGGAATAAAGAATCAACATAAAATAAAAGAGGGAAACTACTGCACTGCGTGTCACTGGTATAATTTTCAATGGTCGTCATGTAGGAATTTAGAGGGTAACTTACTTATATCAAACACCAAAGGTCACCACTCACAAACAGATCACAAATCAACACACTAGTATATCATGTGGTTAAAACCCATGAAGAGGGAAATAGTCCATGGCCTGAGCCAACGCAGCCACTTCTAGAAATTTATTAATATAAAAATAAAGTTTACATATGTTTCTCTCATAAACGGTTACCAGAAAAATGACCCTCCATGCTCTTTAAATAGAGATCATGGACCAATTGGGTGCTAAGCCACAAATCAAGTGTCGTTAATGTCGAGGAGAGAGTGAACCTTTGGATCACTACAAATCGTGATCGTCGGATTATAAGTTACAAATGTACATAGTAAAGAAACACACTTTACCTAAGTCTAAAGTAGACCAAGTTATACTTAAATTCCTATGTGTCAGAATATCCTAACATCTCCCCTTAAGAACAACTTTGGATAGGATTAAAGGATTTACAAAGGTGATGCAAAAGGATCATATTTCCTATGTGTCGAAATATCCTAACATCCCCCCTTAAGAACAACTTGGGATAGGATTAAAGGATTACAAAGGTGACACAATAGGAGAAGGAAGGAGGAATTAGAGCCTATCCCCCCTTAATGATAACTTTCCTGAACTCCAAGCATGGAATGAAGTTTGGTAAACTTCGCTTCTGTGAGAGCCTTTGTAAATATATCGTCAGCTTGATCATTGCTTGAACAATATTGTACTTCATGAACATGATCATGAATGAGCTTTATGATGAAGTGTATATGAAGCTCAATGTGTTTCATACACTGATGTTGAACTCGATATTTGCATAGCTGAATGGCACTCTGATTATCACACCAAAGTGTAGTTAGATATTGCTGATGAACACCCAATTCAGACAGGATCTGATGAAGCTACATGGCTTCCTTGTTGGCTTCAATGACACCACGATACTCTACTTCTGCCGAAGAAATATATATGGAACTTTTTTTCTTACAATACCGATTAATAGGTCCTGAACCAAGAGTGAATACATATCCTACAGTAGACTTTCGATCATTAGGGTCATTAGCCCAATCAGAATCATTGAAACCAATCAACAATGGAGATGCTCTTGCAATGTAATGAATCCTGAACTGAACTGTGCCTCGAATATATCTAAGCATTATTTTAGCTACTTTCCAGTGACTTTCATGAGATTGGTGCATAAACTATGCAACAAGACCAACAACAAAGGAAAGGTCAGGACGGGTATGGGTTAGATACAGAAGTTTACCAACAAGTTGATGGTATAAGGTAGCATCAACTTCAGGGGTAGTACAAGTGACTAAAAGCTTGACTCCAGACTGAAAGGGAGAAGGGGATGGCTTAAAGTCTTCCATGTGAAAGTGGCATAGAAGATCAATGTCATACTTGGACTGAGAAAGGGTAATACCTTCCTTGGATTGCAAGACTTGAAGACCAAGGAAATAATGCAAGTGTCCTAAGTCTGTCATTTCAAAATTATTTTTGAGCTTATAATTCACATGGTTTATATGGTTGGGATCACTACTATTAAGGATAAGATCATCAACATAAAGAAAAAGGATGGTGAAGGAATTACCCACTTTCTTGGTGTAGACAGTGTTGTCAGAATGACACCTAGAAAATCCATTATCTAATAGAAATCTATCCATTTTGGCATACCAAGCCTGAGGAGCTTGATTGAGACCATAGAGAGACTTCCTAAGGTGACAAACAAGGCTAGAGTCATTTTGGATAAATCTAGGGGGTTGTTACATGTAGATTTCTTCATGAAAATCTCCATGTAAAAAGACAGATTTAACATCCATTTGATAGAATTCCCATTTAAAGAAGGTAGCAAGGGAAAGAACAAGGAAGATAGAATTCATTTTGGATACAGGGGAGAAGGTTTCAGTATAGTCAATGCCTTCAACTTGTGAGAATAATTTAGCAAGAAGATGAGCTTTATGTCTTTCCACTTTTCCATCTAGCCCAAACTTTGTTTTGTAATCCCATCTCCATCTGACAAGTTTTCTTCCTTTTGGAAGAGGAAAAATATCCCAAGTATCATTTTCCAATAAGGAAAGATATTGTTCATTTAAAGCTTCATCCCGATTTGGATGACTAGAAGCTTCTTCAAAGGTGTCTGGATTGGGATTTTCTGGAACTTGAGCCAATAAGGAAGAGGCTCTTTCGAACTGAAAACGTGTACGTCATCGATCTGCAGGGTCACGTGCAAGAGAACCTATCACATCTCGAGTAGAGCGGACCCATATTGGAAGTTGTGGAGTGAAAGGAATATATTCAAGAGGTGGAGGAGGATTTTCATCCTCGCTATCATCATCTGAATTAGAAGGAATGCTATAAAAAATAGAAGAGATAGAGAGAGGTCACATATATGTCAAATCAAGCTAGCAGGCCAAAGGTGGCACACCCCTCGAACTAGGCTCGCAGGCCAATATATTTTCATCAGATTTTAGATCTCTTGTAATGATTGTATTTTTGTTGAACAATTATATGGAATATCCAACAAAAATTCATTTTTCACTCTTAGGTTCTGTTAGCCACCTGTAAAATTTGATTATACCAAAGGCAGCTAAATATGTTTTGAGCCTTCAAGTAACGATTTTTCCCTATCAAAAACTGTTGGCTCTTGAAGACTCTTGAAGGCCTCATGCCTCTATCCAGATCCCATTCTGCTGTTTACATCCTAAAAGCCTCTGGAATCCTATGAAAATCAAAAGTCAATACTACTGCAGACCCCCCCTTTTTTTTCCCCCTTCCTTCTCTTAAAAACTAACCTCCTCTTCTATCCCTCCATTTCCCATGAAAATCCCTCATTTTTACATTTCTGCTATTTCCCCTCATCAGAATTCATTTTATAAGGTTAAAATCCCACTTTTTAACCTTACCGTAACCTTCTTTTCCTTTGAAAAAACATTAAAAAACCATAGAAAACGCATATTTTCTATGTTCTGGGCTTAAGCCCCCTTGGGCTAAGCCTCTAACCCTTTTTCGTCCATGCGCTCGAGCGCCAGAACCAACTCCTAAACCTCGCAGGCACTTATCCTTCCCAATAATATTTCTCTGCCCAAGACATTGAAAACCGTTGTTTTTTCGTGTTTTTGGGTTTAAAATATTTTTCCAAAGTTTTCCACCCGTATGAATTTATGGGGCGATCTCGACCATCGATCTGCCCCGCAGATCGGACGGCGCGGAGCGCGTCTTTCTGTGGTCCCCACCGCCTAAAGGCCGGTTGCCCAAAACCGCATGGTATCTTTCGCATCGCCTTTGGGCGGAGGGTGGTTTTTTTCTAATCGGTAGTGATTCCATACGCTTGCCGCCGCGTGTCCTAGGTACAATTTGAAAACCGCCGTGCTACCGTCGTCCATCGCGCGTTATAGTTCGGACCAGGATGCCCAGCGAAATTTATCTTCGCCATGCAATCTAGGCCCACTAATCCAACGGCTATCACTCTTCGAAGGTGTCTGATGGATAACCAAAGCGCCCGCGCGATAACCAGGCCATCGTACAGCGGCAATCACATCCTCGCTGTCGATTTGATCTACAGATCGACGGTCCAAAATTCATCACCCAGATTCCCTCCGTTTGACTTTCAACATCCCCTGATTCCATCTTGACCGTCCAAATTGATCCGGATCAATGGCGCAGTTTCACTGCGGGGGCATACCCCCAAGATTTTTCCTCCGTACACCCGGACCCCCCGAAATCATCCCCGACCGTCGATCTCAACGCGAATCGATGGCTCTGATCTAATCCTCTTTCCCCCATGCTTTTTTGACCATTCTGAGATTAAATCCCGACCGTTGGATGATGCCATCCAATGGCCCTGCTTCCTCCGCACATCCTCCGATGCAGATTGACCTATAAACGCAGGATTTTGTAACATTTGTTTGTTTTTACAGGGTTTAATGTTTTTCCGCTTAAATGAAGAAATTTCGTAGGCTGAGGATGACGATCCTCCGGCCTTCGAATACATCAAAGAAATTGTTCACAGGGTATAGATACACGTTTTTCAGCAAGGTTTCATGAGCCTTTGGTGCCGTATGCCCTTGCTAAACCTGAAAAACATCAATGAAGCACAGAGAAAGAGTATCAGTTGCAGAAGACAAAGTGCAGCAGAACGATGACTGAAGACAGTTTTATAGGGATTACGGCTAAGACTGTTATCAAAAGCCTAATCCCCAATCTAAAACACAGTTTAAAGGAAAAACCTAAAGTGTTTTATCAGAAAAACCCTCCATCTCCACGAATGGAGGCAAATTGATTCCTCCCAGCGACTACAGCGCCACCTGTACCTCAAAGTATGCAATTAGGAACAGAATTTATTGAGCAGAATCAGATATTTTGCCTCGACGTAGCCGAAGAGTTACTTCTTCCAGGAATTTAATGAAAGAATATTTGCAGAGTAACCCTAGCATCACACAGAGCCTCAAAGGTCAAAAAAAGCTCCCACCGAGCTTAAACCATGAGTGTAAATCAATTAATACAGTGAAACACCTGTACAGTTTCTTCATTGAGCCCCCCAAGGGCCAAGAAAACATTAACTCTGTATTAATTGTATTTGGGATCTTTTATCAGATCTCACCTCCTCATCTTTCTATAAATACTTCAGTAGAAGATGAGTGAGGGGTTGGTTGTTGATGTAATTTCTGAAGCATTGTAATGTAACTGAGCTGAAGACTCCCGATTGTAAATAATGATTCACTGGCTCTTGGAGCACTGCTTGTAACAGATAAGTTAGGTTGTGAAGAGAGATGAATTAACACACTGGACTTGAAGATTGTAACTGGTTTGAAGCATCAATACAAGCTGATTTATGGGATCCTGGTCTATGTCGACGGTGATGTTATTCTCATTGTAACTTGTGATTTTGTTTTTGTTTTCATTATGTTTCATATTCTTCTGTAAAGAATAGTTTAAACAGTGTTAGGACATACTGCATACCAGTAACCTTCTCTGGCTGAAAAATATTTATTTAAATGTTTTCTTCCAACTGTGTTATTTGGAAATGATTTAATTCAGTTTAAACATAGGAATGTTGGCGTTCCCTCATCCTATTGTCTTAGCTAAATATTATTTTTAAATGTTACTTTCAGTATATGTTGTGCGAAGATGAACTGAGGAAGATATGGTGAGCCCTGGTCCCAGTCTTGTTTGCGTAACTGTTTTATTGTTTCCCTTAGAATGAGTTAAAAGCTAGATAGTTTCAAAGTACTTACCAGATCTTAGGCCATTCTGTGTTATCTCTGTGATTGTATTGGAAGTAGCTAAGTAAAGAAGAGCTAGGAGAGGATTTGTGGTGAGCCCGGCCCGCTAGTCTCTACTCCAAAGGTTGCCTTTCAAGTTTCCCTTAGTTTTTATATGTTTTCTATTGAAAGTGTATCAAAGGCTGGCTAGTTTCAAAGTACTTACCAGATCCTAGTTTTCTTTCATGTTTTTCTTAAGTGCCTGGTGAAAGGCTGGCTAGTTTCAAAGTACTTACCAGATCCTAGGCTGCTCTTTGTTCTACATCTGTTTATTTCCCCTTCTTGATGTATCATTCCATTCCATAAATCAAACCTTAAAAATATCCTTAGGCATAGATGACTTGCCCCATAGATCACTCTTGAACCTGATTGTTTCAATTAAATCCTCTTATGACTCCATAGCCCAATGGACTGAAAAACCTGCCATCATCTTTCTTCTTGATCAAAACTTACTCTTTTTGCTTGCAAATTCTCAATTTTGAACCTCTTTACCTTTGGGACTTTTCTCCTCTAGAAGAAATCATGCTCAACCATCCAAAAAACAAAACAAACCCTTGGACTCATAACTAGCCTAATATCATTATCCCAAACTTCAAATACAAATCCATCTTTGCACCTATTGGAGAGATCCCTCTCCGGATTCAGGAGGGCTAGATCCTAGAATCCCAAAGTTGGTTGAAACAATGTTGTTTCTGTAATTGGACTCTGCCAATCTTGCTAATAAATTACAGATTCCTAACATTTCTGGCGACTCCGTTGGGGAACTATTGAATATCAAACATTTGTTTCATAGAGCATCTGCCTTATTAACCATATCAAAGATCTGGTTTCCCCTTACAAATATTTATAATACCCTGAGAGTAAAAATCAGCTTTTTCAAGCACTTCCAAGAAATGGTAATCAAGATGAAACTTTTTTGAATTAGTGACAATCTAGGTCAACCCTAGGATTCTCAATAAGACTTTATCTAACCTTGAAAATCAGCTAGCTTAGCCATAAGAGTAGACTGTCTTTGTCTCACAACCGTAGCTAAGTTTTGAAGTAAAGTTAGGACATCCTTAGAAACCACACAAATAAAAAGAACTCAGGAAAAACCAAAAACATTTCAGATTGGTAGTAAAACACTTGCTCTTACATTTCACTTACCTTTTGTTGTGTTTTACCTCATACTCTTAGACAGAGTCTGGAAAGGGCCAGGTAGCCTCCGGATCTCATCCTCTTTTAAGAGGTGACATATCTGGTAAATTCCCTCCCAGTCAATCTTTGGTTAGAGTTTGTTGTGTTTCGGGATATCCTTGAAAAGGGATGTTTCACAAGCACTGTGGTGGACTATGTACCTCTTTGAAAACACTCTAAAGTTTCCACCTGGCGACTCTACAATACTGAACAGACCTTAAGACTCCACTGGGAAGAACCCTTAGCATCATAACATCATTTAAAACTCAGTTAGAGGACTGTTGGATTAAAATTGTGAAAACAGATTAGTTAAACCTCTTAAAGACTGTCATACTTGGTTGAAATTTTCTTGTTATTTGGGTCTAAAACACAACATAGTGGCTCCTGGAAAGATTCACACTAGAGCCCATCCTGACCCTGATCCACCTAAGATAGTTGATAACCCAGAAAGAATCCTTAGGAAGTTTCCTAGGATTCAATTATCAACTGTTTTCAGATCACCCTTGAGAGCTAATTATATCCCTGAAAATCTTTCAGCTCTACAACAATCACAAGCTGACCTATTAAATCCATTTAGAACTAGGTCCCTTGATGATTTATATTAGTTAGATTCTGAGTCTTCACATTCATCTCCTGAAACAAGTGAACATCTTGGGAGTAGAAAAACAACACCTCCTGATTTACATTTTCTTTACAATCTAGGTGTCTCTCATCCAAGATCAGCTCATCAATCTACTGCAATCCCATCCACTTCTTTTCATCTTTCATCCACCGCTCAAACCACTTCACTTCAGCCCACACCCCCTCTTGTCAATCCACCTCCACCACATATCATGGCAGCATGGTATGCTCCCTTAGTCCTTCCTGTACCATTAGTCAATCTTCCACAGGACTATCAGTCCAAAATTCCATTATATGATGCTAGCAATGCTACAACAACATCACAACATGTGGACAAGATGAATGACTACTTTGACAGAAATGAAATTGATGATGATTATGTCAAACTCAGATTATTTGCTCAGAGTTTAGGGGGAGAAGTAAGAAAATGGTTTAAAGCCCTAGCCCCCCACAGTATCAAAAATCTCCAAGGCTTCCATCAAACATTCTTAAACAAATGGGAAATGAGGAATAATCCTCTCCAAGTCCTTGCTGACTACAACAATCTCCATAGAAACCTCGGGGAAAGTGTACAAGCCTATTGTACTAGATTTAACAGTGTGTATAATGCACTTTCCCCAAAATTAAAACCTCCACAAGGCTCAGCCTTAAACAAGTTTCCTGAAGGGTTTGACGCTGACATGACCTATTCACTCAAAGAGAGAGATTTTACAACCCTTGAAGACATGCAAAGAGGTGCTCTTTCTGTGGAAGTAAACCTAATGGAGAAGAGAGCAAGGATGAAAGCTGAAAAGAGAGTATCTTTTAGAGAGGAATCCACACCTACTACCTCAAACTCAAATATGGAAAGAATGATGGAAGAAATGATGAAGAAGATGAGCATTCTTGAGAGAGCACAAGCAAGTCAAAACCAAGCTGCTCCTCAAAACAGAAACCAAAACCAGAATCAGAAGGTAAGAAGAAACCAACCTCCAAATAGACCCAGGGAAGATAATCAACAAATCACTCCTCCCTTTCATCAAAACTATGTGAGTGAGGTTGAGGAAACAGATGAAATAACAAAGGATAATGATATGAACATATGGGTAGATGATGATGACTTCGAGGTTCATTATGATAGAGAAAATGGTCTTTACACACCTTATGATGACAAAAGAGATCATAATGAAAATTGTTGTCAAGGCATGGAAAACGCTATCAAAGAACCTTCAAAAGAATATGAACTCAGAAGTAAATCTAGTCAACAAACCCCCAATGCCAAAACCTCTAACAAATCTTCTCAAAATAGCACTACAACCAAGCCTAAAACAGTCAAACAAAAGGATAAAACAATGGCTGTTAATCCTGGTAAAGGTAAAGAGAAAGACACTCAAAATCTTGAAAAACAGAGTGCAGACATTAGTAGTACTAACACTTCATCTAGTGCTCCTGTTTCAACTGTTGTGACAAGTGTAAATAGAACAAATTAGCAAGATGTTGTTGTTGATAAAACGACAGCTAATAAGGCTGAAACCAGTATTTTGAAGAACCAAATTCCTTTCAGCCTGGAACAGGAAATCTCAAAGATCAAAATCTCTGTTCCCTTGACCGAGTTAGCTTCCCAACATGTATATAAGACCCAAATTTTGAAGGCTTTAAATTTAGAAGACAATAATGACACAGTCAATATTAACGATGACCAACCAGATCTTATATTTGGTCCAAAAATTGAAGGAAAGTTTAAAGAGGGACCTATTACTCCTTTTTATGTGAGTTTAAACGTCCATAAAAATATTTTGCACAATGCTATGCATGACTCAGGGGCTTCTCATAATTTGATGCCAAAGGATGTAATGGAGAGCCTGGGTCTAGAAATCACCAGACCTTACAAAGACCTATACTCCCTTGACTCAAGCAGAGTAAAATGTTTAGGATTGATAAAAGACCTCTGTGTTAACTTAGCCCAGATTCCAGCTAAATGCTTAGTTATGGATATTGTTGTGGCTGATGTTCCCCCAAAGTATGGAATGTTATTATCAAGATCTTGGGGGGCTAAGTTACAAGGGACTATGAAAATGGACATGACCTATGCGACTATCCCTGTTTCCAACCCAACTCGAAGACTTTACAGGGAGTCCCATATGCAATACATAGTCACAAGTCAATACAGACCACAAAACTCTCCTCTTTACTCCGTGAATACATGCCTTGATTATTTTATCATGTTCAATGATGAAATCCTTAATGAACAAAACACTTTAACAGAATTAGTGACCAAAAGGGAGGAAGAGGAACATAATGCTGAAGTGTTTAAGCAGTTTGTTGTATTTGAAGACATTAGCAAACCAAACACAGGTCTTGAACTACAAGTTATCAATCCATTAAACTTAAATCTTGAAAGTCAAGAGAATATTCCTCAATACATTGAAAATTTTGAGGAATTAAAACAAACACAACTAAGTGCTGATATCCAAGAAGCATCTGGAAGCACGGTAGTTGATGAGGAAATTTACCAAACAGATAAAACTGATAAAGGTCCTCTATGGAGCATGTATTTTGATGGGTCATGCACTAGAACTAGTGTTGGTGCAGGTGTCTGGATCTGCAATACTAAAAGAAAGCACACAAAATGCATCTCATGCAAATTAAACTTTCAGTGTTCCAACAACATAGCAGAGTATGAATCCCTGCTCTTAAGCTTACATTTGTTAAAAAAGTTAGGAGCCCAACGAATCAATGTGTATGGGGATTCTGAGTTGATCATTAGGCAAATCAATGGGGAGTATAATGCACATCATCCCAGACTTAGGGCCTATCGTAACGACGTCATGGATCTTTTGAAAACATTTGAGGAGTCAAAATTATTTTTTGTCCCAAGGAAAAGAAATCTAATAGCCCACAATTTAGCCTTTATAGCCAGGACATGTCTAATGCCATATGAGACCAAAGACTGCTCAACTCAGATAAAATTTAGGCCAGCTGTGCCTGATAATAAAAAATATTGGCAGGTGTTTGACGGAGATAAACAAATAGAAGACTTCATGCAATTCAAAAATGAATTTGAACTGCATAGTTCATATTCAGATTATGATACAGACTGCAGTGAAGAAAATTGTCTTGGTGAAGAAGAACCTTCTCCTGAGCTTGTCAATATTAACCTTCAGACTAGCAAACTTAGAAACGAAACAGAATTGAGTGCAGAATCAGAAACAGAGGAATTAGAAACTCTGCATTCTAAAAATGAAAGTTTGCCAAGTGGTCTAACACCTTTAGAAGAGTTGTTTGATTTTAATGATGTGGCCAAAAAACATAAACTGGAACCTGTAGAGACTGAAGTGGAGGAGTGCAACATAGGCAGTAAGGAAAAACCGAAAATGATCAAACTGTCCAAAACTTTGCCAGATCACATTAAACTCAAATACATAGAGCTCTTCAAAGAATTTTCTGATGTTTTTGCATGGAGTTATGAAGATCTTAAGTCCTATGACATTGAAATAATACAACACAAAATCCCTCTTAAAGAAAACCAAAAACCATTCAAACAGAAACTGCGCAGAATAAACCCTGTACAACTGCCTTTGGTTAAGAAGGAAATCATGAAGATGTATGAAGTTGGCATTATTGTCCCTATTAGATATTTTGAGTGGGTATATAATCTGGTGTCTGTTAGGAAGAAGACTGGAGAAATCAGGCTTTGTATAGATTTTAGAGATTTAAACAAAGCTTCAATGAAAGACAACTACCCTTTACCAAAAATGGATCATATTTTACAAAGGGTGGTGGGGTCCAAAATAATTTCTTTGCTTGATGGCTATTCGGGGTATAATCAGATCTTATTTCACCCTGTTGATCAATTAAAGACAGCTTTTACTACACCATGGGGTACTTTCATGTATGTGAAAATGCCTTTTGGTCTAATGAATGCTGGAGCAACCTTTCAGAGAGCCATGGACATAGCATTCTCGAAAGAGATGGGCTTCTTTATCATTATCTATCTTGATGATGTAACTGTGTTTTCAAAAACAAATGAAGAGCATTTAGACCATTTAAAAAAAGTTTTCGAGAAATGCAGAAAGTTTGGGATATCTTTAAACCCTAAGAAAACACTTTTTGGGCTCCAAGAGGGTAAACTTCTTGGGCACATTATTTCTGAGGAGGGTATAAAGATAGATCCAAAGAGGATTGAGGCTATATTGCAAATCTCTCATCCTCGAAACATCAAGGAGTTGCAGTCTTTCATTGGAAAGATTAACTTTTTGAGAAGGTTCATCCCCAACTTAGCTGAGCTCCTTAGGAGTATCACAAACATGTTGAAGAAGGAGCAAGGGGTAAAATGGACCTTGCAAGCAAAGACATCCTTTGAGCTTGTAAAAAAATAATTAACCAAAACACCGGTTCTGATAAGTCCTGATTTTTCAAAGGATTTTTACATTTTCTCATTTGCATCAGAACATACCATAGCTGTTGTCCTTTTACAGAAAAATCCTCAAGGACAAGAGCAGCCTATTGCATTCTTTAGTAAGGCATTGAGGGATGCCCCATTGAAGTATAACATTATGGAGAAGCAAGATTTTGCTTTGGTTAAGGTTTTGAAAGACTTCAGGGTATATATCCTTCACTCTCATATCATTTCCTTTGTCCCAAATTCAGTTGTTAAGGACATTCTAACACAGGACCCAGATGGTAAGAGAGGTAAGTGGATTGTTGTTATTCTTGAATATGATTTAGAGATAAAACCCACTAAGCTCATCAAAGGCCAATGTCTAGCAAGATTAATGGCTGAGTCAAATTGTGAAGTTCTTGATATTAATATGATTAATGCTTTGGATAACCAAGAAGAACTCTCAACTCCCATTGTTGAAGATCATTTTATGAATTATCCTTGGTATGATGATATTGTTTATGTTTTTCTTAATTTAAATACACCTCCTGTTTTGACAAAAACAAAGGCAAGGTT
The DNA here is from genome assembly GCA_034641835.2 of Pinus albicaulis. Classification (NCBI taxonomy): domain Eukaryota; kingdom Viridiplantae; phylum Streptophyta; class Pinopsida; order Pinales; family Pinaceae; genus Pinus; species Pinus albicaulis. The sequence continues at coordinate 1,969,597,753 of CM076578.1, read as the reverse complement.
CTTGAAGCTGAAAGCAGGAAACTATTGCATTATAGATAAATGTCTTTATTGGAATAATGTAGGTGGTATATTGCTTAAATGTTTTCCTGAGTTTGATGCAGAGAAGGTTAAGCAGGAATTCCATGAAGGAGAGTGTGGGGGTCATTTTTACTGGAAGTCAACAACTAACAAAATCTTGAGGGTTGGTTTCTATTGGCCTATTCTTTTTCCTGATATACACAAGATGATCATTTCCTGTCATAAGTGCCAACTATTTGAGGGCAAAAGAAAATTGCTACCCCTTCCTCTGCATCCAATCAGTGTTGAAGCTCCTTTTCAACAATGGGGACTTGACTTCATAGGAGAAATCCATCCACCATCTTCTGCCCAGCACAGGTGGATTCTTACTGCCACAGACTATTTCACTAAGTGGATAAGAGCCATTCCTTGTAGGCAGGCCAATGATTCAGTTATCATAAATTTCATAGAGACTAAAATTCTCTCCATATTTGGCTGTCCTACCAAAATTATCACTGATAATGCAGCAACATTTGGATCAAAGAGGATGGTTGAGTTCTGTCATAAATATCAAATGACATTGGGGCATTCCATAGCCTACTACCCTCAAGGTAATGGACTTGCAGAATCTTCAAACAAAAGCTTAGTGAACATAATCAAAAAACTGTTGGAGGACAATAAAAAGTCTTGGAACACAAAGCTGGTCCATGCACTTTGGGCCGACAGATTAACTTTGAATAAATCTATTGGTATGTCGCCTTTCCAGCTTGTGTATGGTACTGATGCAATTTTTCCAAATAGCCTTGGTGTACCAGTTATGAAGTTGATTCAAGAGTTGCATACTGAAGAAAATGACATAACCAGAAGAATAAATCAGACCATTCATCTTCAGTAGACCAGAGAGGAAGTGTATAACAAAGAATTACAAAAACAGGACAGCATCAAAAAGCTTTTTGACAGAAGAACAAAGGCCAGCAATTTCAAGATGGGGAAAAAAGTTTTAAAATGGGACTCAAGGAGGGAAGAAAAAGGAAAGCATGGAAAATTTGACAGCCTATGGCTTGGCCCTTACTCTATTCATTCAGTTGCTGGTAATAATGCTTCTTTCTTACAGGAACTGGATGGAACAGAATTGTTTGGGGGTCCTGTCAACGACATGATGCTTAAGCGTTACTTCTCTTGATACATTTTATGTTTGAAGGCTTTTACCTTTTTTCCATTATAAGTATTCCATCCACCATTGCATTCAAGGTTATAAAAAATCAAAAAATACAAAAAGAAAGAAAAGAGGGCAAAAATGAAAACAAGAAAGGCAAAGCCCCATGCCAAAAAAGAGAAACAAATCTGAAAGTGTGCAAGCTCAAATGCCACTCCTCAAAAACACACTTCTAGTTAGTCAAAATGTTTAATATTGACTAATTAGCTTTAAATTTTTCTGCTGATAGGATAGTGAATTCGATTTGCCAAACTATTCAATCTTGGCTTATCAGTAGATAGATTAGGATAGAAATTGAAGGTTCAAACAAACTCAAAATCTAAACCAAAGTTTCCAAAGAGATGACTCAAAATGTTTTATTTTCTAAGTCATAAAAGAGAAAAACTGGTTCTAATTTGCTCAAAATCTGAACCAGAAGAAAAAGAAAGCTCAAAAGAAAAGCAAAAACAGAGCTGTGAAGAAAAGAGAAAGGCTATGATGAGAAACTTTCAGATCTTAAGCCTCCCATTTTGTTTTTATTTTCTGCAAATAATCATCTATGTGCAGCTTGTTTTTATGCCATAGATCACAGTAAGTCAAACAGCTTAATCTTGACTTGACTGTTTTTAAGTTTCTGTTGTAGAATTTAGAGAATGAAAGTCTGTTGGACAGTTTAATCCCAACAGACAGTAGATTAGGTAGAGAAAAATCTGAGCTCAATTGTTTAATCTAAGTTCAGGGAGAAATAAGGAGTAGAATTAGATTAGTTTTTATGCTTTCAAAAGAATAAAATGTTGTGAAAAGAGTTTGGCAATCCAAGTGCACTCTGATGAAGAAAAAAAGTTAGGTCAGTAGGATTGGGTAGGTAGAAAGTTGTATTGATGAGGTCCATTATTCTTTCATAACTGATACTATTTTTCAGAGAAAAGTAAGATCATCCAGCAAAAGAAGAGCAATCCAAAGGATGAGGCACATGGTCAGCATCCCAGATAAATCAAGTCTGAATTCTTGATGCCTTCAAGAAGGTACCATCCCCAAGTGGAGCCACTGTTAGCCACCTGTAAAATTTGATTATACCAAAGGTGGCTAAATATGTTTTGAGCCTTCAAGAAACAATTTTTCCCTTTCAAAAACTGTTGGCTCTTGAAGACTCTTGAAGGCCTCATGCCTCTGTCCAGATCCCATTCTGTTGTTTACATCCTAAAAACCTCTGGAATCCTACGAAAATCCAAAGTCAAATACTACTGCAGACCCCCTTTTTTTTTTCCCCCTTCCTTCTCTTCAAAACTAACCTCCTCTTCTATCCCTCCATTTCCCATGAAAATCCCTCATTTTTATATTTCTGCTATTTCCCCTCATCAGAATTTATTTTATAAGGTTAAAAGCCCACTTTTTAACCTTACCGTAACCTTCTTTTCCTTTGAAAAAACATTAAAAAACCATAGAAAACGCATATTTTATATGTTCTGGGCTTAAGCCCCCTCGGGCTAAGCCCCCTCGGGCTAAGCCTCAAACCCTTTTTCGTCCATGCGCCCGAGCGCCAGAACCAACTGCTAAACCTCGTGGGCGCTTATCCTTCCCAATAATATTTCTCCGCCCAAAACATTGAAAACCATTGTTTTTTCGTGTTTTTGGGTTTAAAATATTTTTCCAAAGTTTTCCGCCCGTATGAATTTATGGGGCGATATCGACCGTCGATTTGCCCCACAGATCGGACGGCGTGGAGCGCATCTTTCTGTGGTCCCCACCACCCAAAGGCCGGTTGCCGAAAACCGCGTGGTATCTTTTGCACCGCCTTTGGGTGGAGGGTGGTTTTTTTCCAATCGGAAACGATTCCATACTCTTGCCGCCGCGTGTCCCAGGTACGATTTGAAAACTTCCGTGCTACCGTCGTCCATCGCGCGTTATAGTTCGGACCAGGATGCTCGGCAAAATTGATCTCTGCCATCCGATCTGGGCCCACTCATCCAACGGCTATCGCTCTTCGAAGGTTTCTGATGGATAACCAAAGCGCCCTCGCGATAACCAGGCCATCGTATAGTGGCAATCACATCCCTGCCTTCGATTTGATCTGCAGATCGACGGTCCAAAATTCATCACCCAGATTCCCTCCGTTTGACTTTCAACATCCCCCGATTGCATCTTGACCATCCAAATTGATCCGGATCAACGGCGCAGTTTCACTGTGGGGGCATACCCCCAAGATTTTTCCTCCGTACACCCGGACCCCCCGAAATCATCCCCGACCGTCGATCTCAGCGTGAATTGATGGCTCTGATCTAATCCTCCTTCCCCCATTCTTTTTCGACCATTCTGAGATTAAATCTCGACCATTGGATGATGCCATCCAACGGCCCTGCTTCCTCCGCACATCCTCCGATGCAGTTTGACCTATAAATGCAGGATTTTGTAACATTTGTTTGTTTTTGCAGGGTTTAATGTTTTCCGCTTAAATGAATAAATTTCGTAGGCCGAGGATGACGATCCTCCGGCCTTCGAATACATCAGAGAAATCGTCCACAGGGTATAGATACACGTTTTTCAGCAAGGTTTCATGAGCCTTTGGTGCCGTATGCCCTTGTTATACCTGAAAAACATCAATGAAGCACAGAGAAAGAGTATCAGTTGCAGAAGACAAAGCACAGCAGAACGATGACTGAAGACAATTTTATAGGGATTACGGTTAAGACTGCTATCAAAAGCCTAATCCCCAATCTAAAACACAGTTTAAAGGAAAAACCTAAAGTGTTTTATCAGAAAAACCCTCCACCGCCACGAATGGAGGAAAATTGATTCCTCCCAGCAACTACAACACCACCTGTACCTCAAAGTATGGAATCAGGAACAGAATTTATTGAGCAGAATCAGATATTTTGCCTCAAAGCAACCGAAGAGTTACTTCTGCCAGGAATTTAATGAAAGAATATCTGCAGAGTAACCCTAGCATCACACAGAGCCTCAAAGGTCAATAAAATCTCCCATCGAGCTTAAATCATGAGTGTAAATCAATTAATACAGTGAAACACCTGTACAGTTTCTTCATTGAGCCCCCCAAGGACCAAGAAAACATTAACTCTGTATTAATTGTATTTGGGATCTTTTATCAGATCTCACCTCCTCATCTTTCTATAAATACTTCAGTAGAATATGAGTGAGGGGTTGGTTGTTGATGTAATTGCTGAAGCATTGTAATGTAACTGAGCTGAAGACTCCCGATTGTAAATAGTGATTCACTGGCTCTTGGAGCACTGCTTGTAACAGATAAGTTAGGTTTTGAAGAGAGATGAATTAACACACTGGACTTGAAGATTGTAACTGGTTTGAAGCATCAATACAAGCTGATTTATGGGATCTTGGTCTATGTCGACGGTGATGTTATTCTCATTGTAACTTGTGATTTTGTTTTTGTTTTCATTATGTTTCATATTCTTCTGTAAAGAATAGTTTAAACAGTGTTAGGACCTACTGCATACCAGTAACCTTCTCTGGCTGAAAAATATTTATTTAAATGTTTTCTTCCAACTGTGTTATTTGGAAATGATTTAATTAAGTTTAAACATAGGAATGTTGGCGTTCCCTCGTCCTGTTGTCTTAGCTGAATATTATTTTTAAATGTTACTTTCAGTATATGTTGTGCGAATATGAACTGAGGAAGATATGGTGAGCCCTGGTCCCAGTCTTGTTTGCGTAACTGTTTGATTGTTTCCCTTAGAATGAGTTAAAATCTGGATAGTTTCAAAGTACTTACCAGATCTTAGGCCATTTTGTGTTATCTCTGTGATTGTCTTGGAAGTAGCCAAGTAAAGAAGAGCTAGGAGAGGATTTGTGGTGAACCCGACCCGCTAGTCTCTACTCCAAAGGTTGCCTTTCAAGTTTCCCTTAGTTTTTATATGTTTTCTATTGAAAGTGTATCAAAGGCTAGTTAGTTTCAAAGTACTTACCAGATTCTAGTTTGCTTTCATGTTTTTCTTAAGTGCCTGGTCAAAGGCTGGCTAGTTTCAAAGTACTTACCAGATCCTAGGCTGCTCTTTGTTCTACATCTGTTTATTTCCCCTTCTTGATGTATCATTCCATTCCATAAATCAAACCTTAAAAATATCCTTAGGCATAGATGACTTGCCCCATAGATCACTCTTGAACCTGATTGTTTTAATTAAATCCTCCTATGACTCCATAGCCTAATGGACTGAAAAACCTGCCATCATCTTTCTTCTTGATCAAAACTTACTCTTTTTGCTTGCAACTTCTCACTTTTGAACCTCTTTACCTTTGGGACTTTTCTCCTCTAGCAGCAATCATGCTCAACCATCCAAAAAACAAAACAAACCCTTGGACTTCATAACTAGCCTAATATCATTATCCCAAACTTCAAAGACAAATCCATCTTTGCACCTATTGGAGAGATCCCTCTCCGGATTCAGGAGGGCTAGATCCTAAAATCCCAAAGTTGGTTGAAACGATGTTTTTTCTGTAATTGGACTCTGCCAATCTTGCTAATAAATTACATATTCTTAATAGGTTCTAAGTCTTTATGTTTTGCATCTGGAATATGGGCCCAAGCATCACTTCCAAAAACACAAAAGTGACTCACATCTGGTTTGATTGAGCTCAAGGCTTCTTCTGGAGTTACATTCCTTAAAGCCTTAGTAGGAGTGTGATTAGTACTATGTAATTTGCACAGTTAATTGCTTCTGCCCAAAAATTGAGACTAATTCCTTTAGATTGAAGCATACAATTAGCCATTTCTTTTAAGGTGCGATTATTCCTTTCAGCTACACCATTTTGTTTTGGAGTATATGGAACAATATGTTGCAATTAAATGCCATGCTCAGTGAAAAAGTTGATAAATTTGTTGATAACATATTCTCCTCCATTTTCTGATCTTAACTTAAGAATTTGATGTCCAGATTGTTTCTCAACAAAGGCCTTAAAGGCTAGGGACATGTTAAAAACTTCACTCTTGAGTTTTAAGAAGTATAATTAAGTGCGTTTGGAAAAAATCATCAATGAAAGTTAAGAAGTACTTGCAGCCAAAGAAAGAAACAACAGGAAGTGGAGCACATAAATCACTGTGCACAAGCTGCAAAGGGGCTAAAGCATGCCAAGAGGCACGTTTTTCAAAACTATCCTGATGATTTTTTCCGAGTACACATTCGAAGAAAACACAATCTCGACAAGATACCATAAGAAGACCTGTCACCATATTTTATTTACATAGAGTTTGAAGAGAGCGACAGTTTAAGTGACCAAATCGCTCATGCCAATTTTTTCTCACTTCATCATTATGAGCAACAAAAACGGAGGGAAGACATGAGGACCCAAATTTGTCAAAATTATACAACCTTGTGGAATCATCAACAATGCCAGTAGCTAAAATATGTCTAGGATATTTAAGGTCCTCGATTAAACATCATGAGGTGAGAATTCTACTATTTTCCCTTCACTTGAATGATTTATCTGATAAACAAACAAAAGGTTGCATGACAAGGTAGGAACACATAGTACATCATTAAACTGACCATTATCTAGATGAATTGTTCCAGATCCTACAACACTAAGAGATCTATCATCACCAACATAAATATGTTTGGTGTTACAATCATTTAAAGAAGAAAGCATGGCTTTATTTTTTACCATGTGGTAAGAAGCTCTAGAATCAATGAACCACTCATGAGAATGAGAAGAAGAAGATACATTTAATGCATAACCATATGATTGAAAACCACAAGAAGAAAGTGACATTCCTGAAGATGAAGTTGAAGAGGTCTCCAAATTAATGTGGTGCTTGTTCATTGCTACTTCCAAGGCTTCCATCTTCTTAAAACATTTGGACTCTACATGGCCATCACGATTACAAAAATTGCAATGTCTATCGGGTTTCTTCCCTTTATTTTTTGTTTCCTTATCAGTTTTGTGAGTTTATTTTTCAGTTTGTGACTAAAATTTCTTAGGACTCTTATTTGGTTTAGGACCATACATTTTAGGATACTACTTCTTGGGATTCTTTTGATATGGTTGTTGTTGGGCTGCTAAGGCTTTCTTAGAAGCATTTACAGAAGTGATAAGACCAAGGTGTAAGAGTTTTTCTTGTTCTCTTATCAAATAATCACAAAATGCATTAAAAGAGGGGTTCTTGTAGGTTGTTCCTTGAGAAATGATGGCTTCTCTAGTGGAATGGAAGGTGGAAACAAATATAGAGTATGCAGGGCCAAGCTTAGAAAGAATAGAATGATGAGGCTACCATCTTCCTTTTTGACCTTAAAACCTTCTAAAAAAATTCTAAGCGTCTTGAATTTGGAAAAAAATTGTTCAATAGAGGAGAAATTATTGGGGTCCAAAGTAAGCAACTCATTTTCAAGTTGGTGGGCCCTGATTTCATTTTGAATGCCGAAAACAATATTTATATTTTTCAGGGCTTCATCAGGGGTGTCAATTTCAGGGATATGAATTGAATATCTTGAGCAATGGACATTCCTATCAACCCTCATGCTTGATCTTTCTTATTTTCCCATTTAGCATCTTTATCTCCATCGGTAGGTTTAGTTTCTTGTCTTGCGGCTATTCTATAAAGCCCTTTACTTTTAAGTAAATATACCATTTGAGGTAGCCATTGGAAATAATTTGTGATGTCAAGAATAACTAGGCATGAACTTTCCAATTTTTTTTTTTAACTAAAGCTGAAAAGATCTGAAACTAGCTGTTACAATGGAAATATCTCGAAAAATTAGGATGATTAAAAAAACGGCTCAAAAAATGACTTCTGGGTGAAGAAGTTATGCTTTTTTGAAAAAAAGAGTTGTAGATGTCGAATAGTTACGGGAACGGTTTGAAATTTGACGATAAAGTTATACTTTAAAAAAATCCCCCCCACCCCTTTAACAAAAGTCTGTTTGCAAAAGAAGCTTGAGAAAGAGACTTGAACCGAAGATCTCTATTCTCATAAACTAACTTCACACCAAGTGAGCTAGTAAAAGGATTATGTAATTGTTTGAAAGGAGGAAGGTTTTTATTTTTTTAAGTCTTCACTGTGTGTGCTTTTTCCTGCAAAAAAACACAAAAATCTGAGCACCAAAAAAAAAAAAAAATTCAAGCCCTATGGTAGATCGTTATATATTTGGTTAGCCTTACTGGAAACTATCCTTTTTTCCACTATCTTTGATTTCCCGAGATCACATAAAGATGCATGGAAAGAGAATACATAGCAAAAAATTTTATTATCTTCCTGATTCCGATTTGCCGAGATCGCTCACAGTGCAAAGAAAAGAGCATACACAAAGAAGAGGGTATAGAACCGGAAAATAAATACAAAAATATATAAACTAAAATAAATAGAGGGAACCGAAATAAATAGAACGATTAATAAATAAAACTGAAAAAAAAAAAAAAAAAAAAAAAAAAAAAAAAAAAGATATGTTATACCTCTGGATTTAAAATGACATAACTCGGGCAACTAGAAACCTTCTCGCATGAAAAGAAACAGGTTCTTCACTGTAACAGATGCTCCAAACACAACATAGTAGTTCTCCCGGCCCGAAAGTGGTCAGAAATAGTATATCTAAAAAATGATAGTCCCATGCAGTCAAACCAACTTCAGATTTGGATCAAAAATGGATGCAGCCCTCAAAATGGCTCTAATACCATCTAGGAATTTACAGGGTAGCTTCCTTATATCAAACACAAAATGTCACCGCTCACAAACATATCACAAATTCGTACACCAGTATATCACGTGGTTAAAAACCTCGAAGAGGGAAACAATCCACAGCCTAAGCCAACGTGGCCACTTCAGGAAATTTATTAATATAAAAAGAAAGTTTACATATGTTTCTCTCATAAACGGTTACTGGACAAATGACCCTCCATGCTCTTTAAAAAGAGATCATGGACCAATTTGTTTTTAAGCCACGGATCAATTATTGTTAATACTGAAGAGAGAGCGAACCGTCAGAGCACTACAAATTGTGACCCTCGGATTATAAGTTACAAATGTACATAGTAAATAAACACACTTTACCTAACTCTACACTAGACCAAGTTATACTTAACTATTTCCTATGTGTCGGAATATCCTAACACTTTAGTAATAGTGAGAGGCACCTAACCTCCCCTGGACTAAAAGAAGCAATGTGTAGTTGTCCACCAGACACCCGAAAATATGCAGAAGAAAGTATATCATCCTTAATGTATTTTTGGGAGTACATCAATTGACTCCCTGTTGCATAACCGATGAGGACATCAGTCAACTGGGGAAAATCCTGCCCTCTCCTAGATGCGCCAGTAATAAAATAAATTTCCTCCTCAGTGGGCTGGTACCACTGCTCAAGACCAACACAAAATTTTTGTCAGTGGGCGTCCCACCTGTAGATCAACTATCCTAATAACTCATTGTTCCCCTTCAAGGATGTAGCCTCCTCGTAGTACTTAAGGAAGCCTACCTCCCTTAAGAGAAACTGGGTGTTTGGCGTAATAGGGTGAGGGTACAAAAGTATCTCACTCTCCCTTGCCTCCCATTGTTGTATCATGTTATAGATTTCATCCCTCTGCTCTTGTTGTTGTCTTTCATCTCTCCATTGAGGTTGCTGAATGATTCAAACATTAAATACATCAGCCTCCCTCATACATAAAACCCAATTTTTTTATTAAATGACAAATTTATTTAAAAATATATAAATATAAATTTTATCGAGAAAAAAAACATTCGGTGTGCCACAAAAAACAGTCACGCACCACCAATGATGCGTACATTTATATCACACATCGTCCACGGTGCACATTGAAAAACCTCACGCACCGCTAAAATAAAAAATTATTACTTAGCAGTGCATTGACAAAACATATCTACCCCAGGGTGTTGGTTATAGTGCAAAACATCGCCAATTTGCAACATTTTACCACTTGCAATGTGGTACCAAACACACATTGCTCTGGTGCGGTATGTTTGACCAATGCATCGTTGTACATAAAGTATGGCTTATGTACGACGGTGCGTCCCAGAATACTAATGCACCCCCGTAAATAAATTGTTAATTAAAAAAAAAAAAATTGTCGATGCGGCCAGAAACCAACATGCACCGCAATATTTTATTTTTGTTGCAGTGTTCCTTGTCTCAGTACTGCATCAGGCTGTCACATTAACTGCCCAGTGCGGTTTCCATTAACACCATTCACGGTGCATCCTACAAATTTACAGGGAGCACCGAGAGCGGTGTGAGCCGAATGACTCAAACGCACTACGTAGCAATTTTTTTTTCAAAAAAATGATGAATTTTATCTCAATTTTAAAAATTAATCTGCTAGAAGCTTAAGTTGGTGAGAAACAAGTATATTAATTGCACATTTGTGCGTTGAAGAGGTATCTTTGCAACAGAATCCTAAAAACCAAATTTTCCCACAATTTTTCAAAATTCGAACTCCACACAGTGAGCAATGGACGGAAGCATTGTGGGAAATGGGAGCACCGATGGTAGGGTGCCTCGCCGAAGGAAATTTCACACTGATGCTTGAGAGCTACGACTGGCAATTTTTTTTAAATTAACCCTTTTTCGATGCACTCGATTATGAGACGCATTAGACAGTTGTATCAATGGCGCACCACACTTATTTACGGTGTGCTGGTTTAATGAGATGCATCGAGACCGTTTTTACGGAGCACACAGTGCTTCCTTTAGATAAAAACCCTATGTCGATGTGTCATTGTAAATAAACAACATTGGGTCGTCATCATTAGTAAATAGCACCGAAATGGTGAGTGTCTCGGTGTGCCATTTGATAGTACGCACCAGTGCGCTTTATATAAAACACATTGGTGCGTTGTTTGTATGAAGTGCACCATTTTTTTCATAATACGTAAAAATGTCTCTGCAATGCTTCTTTAGCCTCTACTATGCACCGGTGTGTCACATATATATTGAGCACACCGGTGCATGTTAGGATTATAAACACACCGCAAAAAAAACATCCACAAAAATATCCACTATCCAACCTCCTCCAGTGACCTCCGCTACAAACAGATATCTAGGCTTTTTTTATAAGGTCATCCTCAAAAACATCTGCTAGAGGGTCTTTCCTTGTAGTGGCTCGACAAAAGCTGAATACATGGTTGCAAGTGAAGAAACACGTGAGGCGATCTGGATGAGAAATATACTTGTGGGACTGTTTGGTCAGGATATGGATGAAATTGTGATAGTCATAGTTGCATTAAACTCTCTGAGAATCTGATATTTCACGATTAAATCATATAGATATCTGATATCATAATTTAGGAGACTGTGTGCAGATGAGGATAATTTTTCTACAATACATTCTGACAGAGGAAAAATATGTTGACATATTAACAAAGGCTTTTTCAAGAGGAAATTTTGAATTCCATAAGTGCATGATAGGGGTGGTTGAAAATCCCTTTCTTGCTAAGAAGGAGTGCTGAAAAAATTTAGCAAGAAAGGTTTAATTTTACTTAAACTTCGTCAAATTGAGAAAATTCAAAATTTCCACATCAACAAACCACTTGGAGGTATTTAATTGAGGTGACATGGATCTTGGCACTCAATTAGCTCAATAATTTGAGTTACAGGGCTTGATGTTCAGTTATGCATGTGTGATTGCGAATTTTTAGCAATCCATTTAAGTTATTTCCAGTTGTATTCAGTTTAACTATTTCGAATTGTTGATAGAACTAGTTGGAGGTCAGTTGTGCGGTGGGACAACAATCTAACTCAGTGATAATCCATTTAACTAATCAATCAACCAAAAATATCTCATGCATGCAAGGAGTTCAAATTTCTCATCCATGGTGGAGATTACAAGGCAGTATAACATCAATTATAGACTAGTTTTGAGTGTAGAGGTGTTGCATTCAATCAGTGATCAATCTTTGGGAATTGTGAAATCAATTTGGAGGAAATTCCTAAAGAATAGGGGCCAATTTCCTCACGATTTATGCAAGGAAATAGGAGCTCTAGGGGGGGGGGGGGGGGAATTTTGACTAAGTCTGGGTCAGAGTTTATCATTGTGCCGAGAGAACAATTATTCACTTGCAGGTTGAGCTCAGAATGAGCTAGCAATAGTAATACATTCTCTATTCATGTGATTAATGCAAGCATGCTTAAGGATTTTTTTACCAGTTGGTTTCCCCTAGATAAATATGTGTAGTTGTGTATGTGATTGTTGTGTGTTTGTGAATGTTGTTCTAAATTGTGATTAATGCAAGCAAGCTTAAATGTTTTTTTACCAGAAATCTGTGTACTTGTGTATGTGATTGTTGCATGTTTGTGAATATTGTTCTAAATTTTGAATTAATTTCCACAAACAAGTATACTATAATAACGTCTTTTGATTTAGATTAAATTTATTGAGCAGTTGAAATTCTATCACTATATTTCTACAAAAATTGCTTATAGAAAAATGCTTTCAACGATGAAAAATATAAATATTAAAAATGGCGTTGCTTTATTTACATAGATATTTGTTATTTGAATTGATAACCACTTTAATTTATTCTTAATATTTTTTTTACTGATTTCTTATTGATATTAAGTAAAATTATATAATTAAGTGTAAACATATACATTTTTACTCCTACTTTTAAAGTGTTTGAAGAAAAATTAAATATTGTGGACAATAACAACTCCTTGTAAATGTACTTACTTAAATTTCATATTATTTGTATATAACTGTAACTGATATATTCTTTAAATTTATTTTTTATTTTCATATAAATATGGTAAACAAATATTTATGATATTTATTATATATTATTGGATGTATATATAAAAGTAATATATTATAATTATTGGGGATGTGTTTATTTTTATAAAGTATATTTTGAAAGTAAATTGATATCAAAATATTGTTTTTATAGTTGATAAATTCGATAGAATTTGTGGTTAAATTTTATTTTTAAATAAATAAAAAATAAAGGACAAAATATAATGACATAAAAATACTCGAAAAAAATTTAATAATGATTTTTATTGAGTCTTTGCATAGTTGAATGCCATGTGGATAGCTTCCCACCATTTTTTATGCAAATAGTTGATTAAATTATGGTGGGAAGCTGTCCACATGGCATTCTATTGTGAAAACACTAGAATAACAATCATTATTATTACACTTGGTTAGATATTTTATTTTTTAATATAATTTTTATATCCCATAATTTAATTTTAAACCACTTAAAAATAGGTATCAACCAATTACAAAAAAAAAAAATTACATTATTTTTTTTTCTCAACACAATTTTGTTATTAATAGATAATAATGATTACATGGATAACAACAAAACCAATAATTTGGTGTTAACACCATAAAATAGTACAAGCAAAAGACATTAGAAAATGTCTAGAAAATTGTACAAATAAATATTTTTCTAGTATAAATACATTATGAAGGACAAAAATTTAATAAATTCCTAAGGTTTAGTTAGAAATTGGTAGACAACGCACTAGCAACAAAGAAGTTTTGCGCACATCGTGCATTTTCCTTCGACATTTGCGCAGTCTTGGGGATGGCGAAAAGTCACCATCCAATACCGCTTCCCACACTTGGCGAAGATAATTATTTGTTAGTAACAGTTAAGGAAAATTGAATTCAATCCACCTTAAAGAGTTATGCAACCCTCAAAGGAATCTCTTGTCCTACTCTTGAGTCACTATCAATCTTGGGCCAAGAGAGGGAAGAGGAGTTGAAAATTTTCTATATAAACTGGCCATGGGAAGAGCACAAGAACACACATTGTTATGTTGACAAAATTTCTACCATAACAACACCAAATTTCAATTGTTGAAGCAAGAGGATTGAAGGCACTAACATGTTGGTGATCCAACATCCTAGTGAAGAAGAGAACTCCACCATTGGAGAGTTGTCACATTCCTTTTGAGAGAGGGAGGAGAAGCTTGTAAGAAAACCAAGGAAAGGGATCCCCTTGCTGAGAGTATTTGAGCTCCATAGCTCAAAGGAGTCACTGCAAGTGTGTTAGCATTGTCTTCTTCTTACTACCCACAACCAATAAAGGGAGTTTTATCCATTATTGTATTGGTTTGTTAGCTACATTTGAGCATTATTGTCTTATTTTTTTCTATTTTAGTTCATTTTATTGTATGAATTACTTACCTTATGAGTTTTTTTTACATTGTCTTATGTTCGTCCATTAAAAACACCATAATATTCTTTGTGATATTTTCAGGAAGCAACCTGTTGCTAAAGAGGTGTCTTTCGGTACACTAGTGTGACAAAAACACTACAACAAGATTGGTGAATCCACTAGTTTATTTTCTTGGTTTAATGGTAGTTTTTCAGGACCTCCTCTCTGCATAACTAGCTACAACGCACTTAGGGCCTCTCTCTAAATTATTCAAGACATTCAATTCATGTTATGAGAGGCAGAGAGCTCAAATTTTTTATTTTTTTCTCGACAACATGGCGTTCTCTCAGACAGACGCACACACCATGCCTTTCTCTCAGAGATATGTTCACATTGAACTTGTGTTTAAAAAGCCCGCGTTGTATTACAGAAAGAAAAAAAATCCTTGTATTTTGTTAAATTTTCAGCTGATTAGCAACACATAATGAATTTCCTTCACCATTGTTTTGCATTTTTCTATTTTTAGGTTAACTAGTTGTTGCACTAACCACCATTAGTATAGAAATTAAGTTTTTATTTATTTTTTACATTTTCAAAAAACACATAGCTTAACTAGGGAAAAGAGTAAATGGCCAAATTCCACACTTTTTTCAAACTATTTTTTGTTGATGTTTATGCAGAACACATAGGTTAATTAGTCAAGGAGTAAGTGGCCCATTATTCACAAATATTCTTACTAAATAAGCTATTTTTCATTTTTTTCTTTAGGCTTGGGACTAGGGTCAAAGTGTTAGTAAATAAAGTAAGTAATCTATGCTTCCCTGGCACCTCTTGGTGAACCTCGTCTTGCATATGAACACTTTCTCAGATCATTTTGAACTACCATCTTCATTGAGGATCCCTTGGAGGGCCAAGTGGCACTACAAGAAAAGGTCGTAGCATAACGACTTGCTCATACATAATCCAACACAAGATGATAGCATAGAAAAAAGTCCTAGCTGTATCTCACTACACCTTAGCCAACTGAAATATCATGCCAAGATATACCAACCGAGCCCAATAAAAAAATTGCCCCTCTTGGAGCTGCCGCGAGACTGCTATATGTGGCCTAATACCTTGTGAGGAAATGATGACCCCACCAGGCAGATGATCATAGAAAAAGTGCAAGCTCTGCTAGTTCTATAACATGGGCCGATCATAGTGACATACCTCCTCTATATAGTGCCTAATGT
Organism: Pinus albicaulis; assembly: GCA_034641835.2. Lineage (NCBI taxonomy): Eukaryota > Viridiplantae > Streptophyta > Pinopsida > Pinales > Pinaceae > Pinus > Pinus albicaulis. Next base: position 1,969,582,251 of record CM076578.1, on the reverse strand, counting down.
GCACTGCCCCTGTAGGCAGTGGATAAGGCAACACCTCCCCAAGAGGCAAGAGACTAGTCACAAAATATGTCTATCTAAGTTTGTAACCTAATCTCAGCCTGACGCACCACCATAATTTGCTTCTGCTGTTCCTAGCAGTGAATTAGAAATCGTAAGAATCTATCGTGGGACCTCAAAATAGGGTTCTCAAGGAACTTGAACAACCCCTAGCACGACAAATTCTGGTGAGCACACAGATTTTGGGCCACCTAGGTGTGCTTGTGAGACGATGTCATGTGATTTCACCATGCCTATGCATATCACAAATGCGACAACCACCAATATTGGTCGATACATCAATTTTCTTAACAGGTGTTCCACCCCCGTGTCTGTGTCTCACACATACATGGAGGATGATGCGTCTGAGAGCACCATTTTAGCGGCAATGACGTGCCTCTCCCAGAGTCGCATACGCCGTCCTCATAAAGCCAAATTAAAAGGCCTTTACAAGGCACCACTATATGGCCAACCTAACATGAAAATGAAAAAATTAAAAAGAATTAAGTTCTAGCTCCTACCTGACAGTCTTGGCTTGTATCGCTGGTGCTATGGGTGATTGCAACGGCGAGAAATGATCCAATCTCAGTGTTTGAACTCTCAAGCTTAGAAAACCTAAATGAACTAAAATTGGGCCATCTTAGCCTATATATCACCATTTTCACCATTTTTAGGATCCCATAACTGGATCTCAGGGTATCCAATCATAAAACTGCAAGAGACATAGAAATCAGCACTTCATCATCTTCAATATGAATCTCCTTGTTCCAGTTTTCAAAAAAAATTCATTTTCGGGCCCATCGCCCCACCTACATACTACATCTTAGGTATGCCATCTCTTGTTTTTTCTAATTCATGTTATTTCAAAATATTTATATGATAAAAAAATGCTTTTACTTGGGGTATTGGCCATAGATGTTGTAGGTGCACAAAGTCACCATATTTCCAAGGAGGTAAAAGTACAAGAGCAGGTATCATCCTATTCTCATCATGATATGTTTCCCTCCAAATATTTGCATATACTGATATCATTTCTCCAGAATAATAAACCATAGGATTCATTTACCCGGCCATGTTTATCATCACCTCACCTTGCACATGATAAACACCCTTGCTGGTGGGTAGAGTCGCACCTCCCATGGCGATCATCAATTTCTTAGACCATAAGTCACTATCTGGAGCCATGGACACCAACTCTGGCCCAAGAACCATCTCATTCCTATGATTTTATTATCAACATCATTCTGTTTTTACTCATTGCATATCAAAACCTCATTCTAGGGCCACCATTTTCTACAATGGATTATCAAAAAATGCATCACCGCATTTCACATTTGGCCTACCACACCCTCATAAACATATTCCATCTGTGTCATTCTATCCATTTCATCACCCTCACACTGAGACCAACAAATGGGTCTACCACCCTCGAAAAACACCCTTCTCGCATCATCATGCAGGATCACATATGTTAATGGGGCACCCGTCTTCGTGCTTGTATATCAAAATCACTTTCACATTCTTTTGGTAAGTGTAAACATATTTTTTAGGAGAAAGAATTCCACCCATATTTTTTATGTTTCATACCTTGCAACAGTCCCTAGTCACCCTTGGTTGGAGTTGTGCATTATTTACCACACCCAATCACGTCATTTATAACAAACATACACCCAACTTGGACATCCTACCGACCCCAAGGATACCCTCATCATAATTTGTTATGATTGTTGCCATTCGTATTAATAGCTCCAACCTCAGGCCAATTAACCATCACCATCAGTTTTAGCCACTTCTCTTCATCATGTCTTGTTAACTCATCACATTACTCCATGCTTCACCAAAAACCCTCTTACCTTGTATTAGTACTTGTTTCAGACATTTGATGCTTCCTTCCTTTCAACTTCAACAAACAATTTCCGGGAAGGAGGTAGTACCTTGGATGGGTCCCCACCACCATAGGGGCATCCTCAGATGGCACAATGGGAATTCAAATTTCCCATTGATGACATTGGTCCCCTTGACATTCTACATGAACCCCAGTTTTCATTTCAAGGTGGTATCGTACTTCATAACCATTTCACTCTGTCAAAATTAGTCGAAGACTCGTGTATCAGTAAGCATCCATTTCAGCAATGCTTAAATTATTATACACGGGAAGGTTCCAAAAATTCAAAGACCCATGCATATATTGAGCACTTCATCCAAAATTGATATGCCCAGAAAATGCATATGGGTGCCACATTTATCTGAATATGGGAAAACTAGTTATTGCTATGTTAGCTCCATCATCAATATTAAAAAGGTATGATTAGGATTGTCTCAATTTAACCGCTTGTGAAGGGGTTTATGTGTCATGTTTCATGTGTTTTTGATGATTAAATTATAAGTTAATTAAATTTTAAAAAATCACATACATAAAATGAAATTTATAAAAATAACTCACAAAAATCATGTAACACAATGGATGATAATGCCGTTCACCCCTCCTATGCTACATCTCCATGGACCTGCTTTAACTAGCTAGGCCCTCTTGGGATTAAGAGGCAAATGTTTGTTTACAAGCACATGTAGTGCTCCAATGGATTTGAATTCTACTCCATTTGCTTCATAACACTCAAAAAACCCTAAAATGACTATTAAATCTCTGAATTTGGTTTTTAGCTCCTCTAGGCTTGACCTCCCATCTTGGTGGCCATGGGCTTGTTTAATCTCCAAAGTGAAAAAATCACCTTCAGATGTGATCCAACACCTCTACAAACTGTACCACTATGTTTAGAACATAAAATAAATCTAAAAATGATTTTTCATTCACTCCATTTGGCCTTCAGCTTATTTGGGTATGGCCTTCCCTCCTGGTGGCCCTAGGCTTCAAAATTCTTCCAAGTGACCAAAAACACCTGTAGATTTCCTACATTGCCTCTGCAAGCTACTCCAATGGATTAGAGAATGCCAATCTGCTAGGAATGACTATTCCTGAGCCAAAATTGGTTGAAAATTTCTCAATATATGATCTATATAATTTTGGCGCAGAATATATATTTGAATGCAGCAGAATCCAATGGTGGTAATGGAGGGGGCGAGCCCTCCTCCTCATGTGTCCATGCCATAAGACCACACACTAGCGCTCAAATAAACGGGCTTAGTGCACACTTACCCCCCACTAATCTCTAGATTATCCTTGATTAATCTTAGTTAAATGATTTGGCCTAAATTTTGGCGGAAACTCCAAATTCGATGCCACTTCCAAATTTGTCGGAGCTAACTGGCAGTTCTCCAGATTTAGAGGCAGAATCTAGGGGAAAATTAAATGGATCATATCTTGATAAATTTTCAACCAATTTTGGCTTAGGAACAATCATTCCTAGAATATTGGCATGGTCTGAATCCATTGGAATAGGTTTCATAGGCAATGGAGAAAATCTACAAGTGTTTTTGGTCACTTGAAGAATTTTGAAGCCCAGGGCCACCAGGAGGGAAGGCCATGTGCAGATCAATTGAAGGCCAAATCGAGTGAATGAAAAGTAATTTTGAGATGTATTTGATGTTATGAAAATAGTGGTATAGTTTTGAGAGGATTTGGAGCACATATGAAGGTGATTTTGTCACTTTGGACATTAAACAAGCCCATGGCCACCAAGATGGGAGGTCAAGCCTAGAGGAGCTGGAAATCAAATTCAAAGATTGAAATTTTAGGGGTTTTTGAGAGTTCTGAAGCCAATGGAGAATTCTGCAAGTCCATTGGAGCACTACAAGTGCTTGTAAACAAACATTTGACTCTTAATCCCAAGAGGGCCTAGCTTTTTGAAGTAGGTCCATGGATATGTAGCCTAGGAGGGGTGAACTCCATTATCGTCCATTGTGTTATGAGATTGATGTGAGTTATTTTTCTAAATTTCATTTGTTGTATATGAGTTTTTAAAAGTTAATTAACTCATAATTTTATCACCAAAAACACATGAAACTTGACATGTAAACCCCTTTACAAGTGGTTAAATTGAGACGATCCTAATCATACATTTTTCATACTCATGAGGTAGCTAACATAGAAATAACTAGTTTTCCCATATTCAAATCAAGTTGGTATCATAGCTTCATTTTTGCTCATTTTTACCAAGGTTAGATGTTGGAATTATGATGTAATATGATGATATGTTGTCCTTGATGGCAACCTACTTGATGAGTTCCCCTTTTTGATAGAAACCTATTTTTTAAAGATGTAAAAATGATGTATCTACAGGTCAGTTCAAATGTGACAAAAAAACTAATTCCAGTCGGTGACAGAGAAATGATAAAGGTAATATTTCACAATGTATACATAGGTTTGATGAAGGAAACTTGAGTGTGCCCACAAGTTTGATGAAGGCAACCCGTGTATAAATCCAAAATTAGTGTATACGCAGTTTTAATGAAGAGAAGATGTGTATACACACGGGTAAGAAGAAGCCTAGTCATGTATGTACTTATGCACTCAATTTATGATACTAGGAGTCTTTACCATGGTTTTAGCCCGTAGTATTGAGCAATGTGTCATCTATTTAATTCCATCCAAGAATACCATCGACACTTGTGTGGTTTTGGCTCATGGTATTGGTAAAGGCTCAAAATATATAAGGAGAAGAAGATCATAGTGCAAAGGTGTGCATGTGTATGGGTATTGAATGAATACTTAACTCTAAAGTATATCTGCATGGAATGGGTTATATTTTATTAATAGATCTAAAATATTGATGCACCTATGGATATAATGATGGATCACGATCTCTAGACCTAAAATGAGTATGTATTTTCTTGATTTGTTTATGAGATATTTAGATCTGTGATCTGGCAAACGTTTTTTGAAGTAAAGGGTACGATCTGAGCTAATCATTTGATTTGAATATTTACGCAGTCCTAAATATTTACAAATCTATATGCATGTTTGTCTTGGTAAAAGCACTTATATACGCAGGTTAGTTTCAGCAAAAGCATGTATGGAATATAGGGTTTCGTTGAAGAATGTTGAAGGAAATGTGTGATCAGTTTTGTTGTGTTTCTGTTGTCTATCAATGATGTCTTCATATAAATCTAGGTTGTTTGAGTATTGATATTGCCACTAGTTGATTGTGATTAAATATCAGTGATTGGTTAGTTGATTGATGATTCAGCGAATGATTTGATACAGTTATAAGTTTCAGTTTGATGTATGTTATTTGGGCTTAAATGAGTGGAGTGAGTCTAGTTTGAAAATATGATGAAAATAGGCCTACAATTAATGTTGTGTTGAAGCTATTGGATCCAGTGTGAAAATTGATGAAATGTGGTCCGTGATGGTGCTGAGGTTTGGAGCATTTAGTGAGGGGGTTGTAGCTCCCTTCCAGTAGTTGATGGTAAATGATATCATGTGGTAGTATCTCCCTTCCAAGGGTTGCTAGAAAACTAGAGCAGTTGGTTGTAGCTCCCTTTCAGTGGTAGCTGGTGTTGTCGCTCCTAGAGACAGCCTAGATTTGTGATAGACCAGTGCCTAGGACATCTTAGCATAGCAAGGAGCGTATCATATAATGTATGAAGTCGTCAACTTCAACACACATGCTATCTCCTGTAAATAGGGAAATAAACTAGAATGGGACCAAGACCCTCAGAAACTGACATAGAGGAAGGAATATTGCAGAGGCAACATGCAAAACTCCAATATAAAAGCAGCAGACAATTCAAAGACAACTTACTGTAAAGAGGGCCGATTCAGAAATATATCACAAAAATAAGTTATCAGAAGGTGTATGTAGAAATGTAGAGGGGATATTATTTAACATTGAGCTGATATCTAGATACACAATATCACCATGCATGGGCTTACCAATCTAAGAATCCATACATGATAATAGCATTTTAAAAACACCCGCCCAAAGCAACTAATATAGCAAAAATATGGTTTAGATGAGTAATGGAATAGAATATCATGCATGAGCCATATTTAAAGCGCTTGAATGATCCGAGCATGGGCATCAACTTGGATGAATCCATACCAGAAATCAGTGAGCCACTCGCATTCCAAAACATGATACAGGAAGCATGGATGAAATGAAATGATCTATTAAAATAACACATAAGAGAAAGTTACAGACTGTGAAATACCAAAGACCAGAATCCCCTTTAACAGATGGAACTCCTCCTCACTGAGACCCTATGGGCTCTGAGCCTCCATACAAAATTTTTACAAAATGTATACAAAAATCCTTTCACTGCATAATTTTCTGATAAAATCCGGAACCCTAAATCATTTGTTCTTCGGGAGCTTTATAGGAGGGAAAGAAAGCTCAATAAGGGAGTAGGTGATGAACATTTAATTGTCTCATTAAAACAAAACGGTGAAAAATTTCCCACCCATACTGCTTGATGGCTCTGTAGTGCTATAGGTACTCTGCTGCCGGCTCTCTGAAGTAATTGCACTAGATCAAAGTCTCTTCAGGAACACAGCATAGAATTAAAATCACATGGACATTCCATCCTTTCCTGAAGAGAAAACTTTGCTGAAATAAAAACTTGAGAGTATTTCTTTCTGTGCATGAATATTTTGAGTGATCTACAGGATATTTGACCTGGTACTCTGCTTTCAAAAGGTGGGCTCAGGCTCCAAAATCTTCAATTACATGCCTTTAATTCTCTACCTCCCACTGATACTCTTTGCCTTCGATATTTATGTCTGGATCTGCGCAATATTTGTATTCGAATGACTCTAGAGGGTTTGATAGAATTTAACCCTACTTCTTCAATGGAGGTCTTGTCATAATAGCTTCCTGGACTTTTCTTCATAATTTCAGCTTCTAAAGAATAGTCCTTTGATGTGCTATGCTACTGCAATCGAGACTGCAAATTATAACAGTTTTCCATCGCTAAAACCCTGCAAAATCCACAAACTTGTTAGAAAAACTGGGCATAGGGATGGTGGATGTGGCGGGGTCAATGGAAATGGTGCTGCAGATATGGCGAAATGGTGGAACGATGCAGGGTGGTGGAAGATGCAGTGTAGCGATGGTGAATGGACTGTTCGAAAGGTTTTGACGTAAAACATTAAAATATGAATTATGAATGGAATATATAAATGGCAAAGTAAAAAGGTGATGAACACGTGGAATAGTGATGGGTGGATGTACGAAAGACAATGTGGAAAGGATGACGTGGAGTGCTGATGGTGGGACCAATCAAAGGTGGGGGCGATCAAATCCGGACCGTCCGATCTCAGGAGGAGATCGATGGTTGAAAGAGCGTCGGAGGTGATGGACAGTGGGCCAGGGGTGCATTTTCCATGGATTAAAAATTGTGCAGCTTCGGAGCGCGATGAACGTCAGATGGATCGCCCTGGATCGGACGGTTAATATGCATATCACTCCGTGACTTTGACCGAACAATAACGTGCGATGGAGGGCGGTTTTGCAATAGTGCGCTGAGCCACGTGTTGGGTGGCGTGTGGAATCGCTCGGATTTGAGGAATACCACCTGCCGCTTGGAAGGTGGTGCGATATAAACCACCGCTTTTTGTAATGGGAGTGGGCGTGGGGACCACTAGGACAAGCAGGCTGCAGACCGTTGATTTCACAGTTTGATTGTACGTTAGCCAGGCGGGTTATGGGCGTGGCGGAGGTGAACAAACGCCATCTGATCTGTACAGATCAATGGTTCAAAATGTGCCCGATGCATATATTTGATAAGCGCCTTCTGGAATAGCTCTTGGTCTCGGGACCGGGTCATGTGGAAGGAAAAAGGGCGCAGGGGCTTGGCGGAAAAGGGCTAAGGCCTAATATACTTTTGATAGTGGGTTTTTAGGCCCCTGTTATGCAATTTCGAGGCTGGGAGAGGGCAACGATAAACAAATAATGAATTTTTCAGGCCCAACGAAAGAGATTGCTTGTCAAGGATTCAATGGGGGACTGAAAAGATCAACATTGGCTCCATCTGGAGACGGCAGGTTCATCCCTGAACGTGACGAGGACTTCGCAGACCATCAGATGCTCTTCTGTGTGAAATCTGCCCTTCTGCACCTCTACTTTTTACTTCATGATTAATCACGACACCCACATTATTCAAACAAAAATAAAAACGAAACTAGTATACAATATAATACATCAGGCTGCCTTTGCCTGAATCAGAGCTGAAAGTAGGGCTTAAGAAATTGACCATTTACAGGGGCATCAAGTAAGTCTCCCTATAAATTCTCCAGCTTGAAAATGTTATTACCTCCCTGTTCCACAATTTTGAAGGGGTCGAACCAAAGTGGATCGAATTTACCATGTTTTCCTTTTTCATCCCTATGACCAAAAAGGTGTTTCATCTTCTCCTGATATTCCGTTAGCCTTTGATTTACCTGATTGCATGTTTCTTCCAATTCCACCAGTTGGTTTATTCTCCTGATCATATCATCAGGCTCTTCCTGAGTTTCTTGCATGAATCTGGCTACTGGTAAGGATAATTGTATAGGGAATACTACTGCCCTCCCATATACCAATTCATATGGGGATTTACCATTTTCTCTCTTGCTGGTAATTCTATTGGCCCACAGAGCGAACTTCAGCTGGGAATCCCAATTTATCTGATTTTCATTTATAGCCTTCTTCAGTGCCCTTACTAGAGTTTTATTAGAATACTCTTCCAAGCCATTTCCTTGCGGATAATAGGCTGTGGAGTGACTCAGTATGATATTATATTGTTGGCAGAAACTCATTAATTTTGCAGATTTGAAAGCCTGAGCATTATCAGTCACTATCCTGGCAGGGCAGCCAAACCTGGATATGATATTCTCTTCCATGAATTTTATTATCACAGTATCAGTGGCGTTCCTTGTAGGTATGGCTTCCACCCATTTTGTGAAATAATCAGTGGCAGTTAAAATCCACTTATGTTGTCCACTTGAAGGTGGGTGTATCTCTCCTATAAAATCGATTCCCAATTTCTTGAATGGTTCATCTACATGAACGAGAATCAAAGGCAGAGCTGCTAACTTTTGTCTTTCGGAAAATTTTTGGCACTTCTCACAAGCTCTGACCCAGGCAAAAAAATCTCCAAATAGTTTGGGCCAATAGAAGCCAGCCTTCAGGATTTTATGGGCTGTGGCCCTCCAGCTGTAATGTCCCCCACAGATTCCTTCATGGAATTCAGCGATAATACTCTCTACCTCATCCTCTGTGAGACACAGGAGTGGATTCCTGAGGGATCTCGCCAGTATAGCCAGCCATTGGCAACTATGTATTTCTGTGATTTCAATCTTAGCATTCTGTATTTAGCTTATCACAGCTGGGAGGACAGCGGAGTGTGAGGAGATATTCCACTATTTCTTTGTACCATGGACTGGTGAGGTACTTTACATGTATTTCTGGAGTAGCTACCCAAATTCCCTGCCATTCTTCTTTCTCTTCAGATTCCTCACTTGTTATAATGGACAAATTTATGCCCAGAGCTTGATATTTTGATTCAGATAACATTTTAGCAAGCCCCTGTCATTTGATTAGTCTAGTAGGGTGGATTTCTAAGTCATACTCCTGTATATTTGCAATCCACCTCCCTCTTTTTCCTTCACTATCCCCCTGGATGAGAATATCTTTTACAGCGGATGCAGGCACAAATGCAGTGATGTGGGACTGCAAGATATATATACAGAATGCTTTGAGGTATTTTACTAGGGCGTATGCTTGCTTTTCCAATATGTTGTACTTTAATTCTGCATCACGGAGCACTTGACTGAAGAAAGCTATGGGCTTCTCATACCCTTCCTCATTTTTCTGCAATAAAACTCCTGCTATTGTATGAGGTGATGCAAAAGAAAATATCATGAAAGGTTTATCATAATCTAGCCCATCCATCACAGGGGCTTCTACAAAAGCATTCTTTATCCTGGTAAATGCCTCTCGTGATTCCTGTGACCACTTTACTTCATTATTCTTCTTGAGCATGTCTGTTATATGCCTAACTATTTCAGCATAGTTTGGAATAAACCTTCTTAGGAAATTAATGCGCCCAAGGAATACCTACACCTCTTTCTTATTTCTGGGGAAAGAAATACCATTTATAACCTCTACCTTTTTAGGGTCTATTTTCACCCCATATTTAGTCACAATGTGTCCCAAAAGTCTACCCTCTTCTAATGCAAACGAAGACTTCTAAGGGTTTAGAGAGAGACCGTACCTTCTGCATTTCTCAAAGGTTCTACGCAGATGCTCAATGTGCTCAGTATCATTCTTTGAAAATACAGTGATACCATCGAGGTAGACCACCAAGAATTTATCCTGCTCCCCAATAAAAGCAATGTCCATGGCTCTCTGAAAAGTGGCCCCTGCATTAATCAATTCAAAAGGCATCCTGGCATACATGAATGTACCCCATGGTGTGGTGAAAGCGGTCTTCTTTTGATCTTCTGGAAATAGAGCCACCTGGTTATAACCGGAGAATCCATCCATCATTGACATCCTAGAAGCTCCAACCACCTTCTGCAGGATGTTGTCCATCTTAGGCAGTGGATAATTATCCTTTAAGGATGCTCTATTTAAATTTCTAAAATCCACACACAGCCTTATTTCCCCATTCTTCTTCCGGACAGGAACCAGGTTTGCCACCCACTCAGAGTACCTTAATGGCACAATTATTTTGGCCTTTAAAAACTTCTTGATTTCCTTCTCAATAGAAGGGAGAAGCAAGGGATTTATTTGTCTGAGCTTCTACTTATGAGGCTTTGCATCTCCCTTTAGTGGGATTTTGTGCTGCATTATACTGATGTCGAAAGTTTTCAAGTCCTGATAGGACCATTCAAACACATCCTTGTAAGACTGAAATAATTTCTGGTATAGCCTTTTATATTCTTCTGGGACCCTCTTGGACAGTCTTACAATTTTGGGGTCAGCATCAGTACCCAGATTCAGGTCTTCTACCTGATTTTCTTCTATCACTTTTCTCAGCTGCAATGAGACATCATTCTTATCAAATAGTCTTTCTAGAGGCACCAGCCCTCTAGGTATCACGTTTCCCTTCAATTGCAACACTTTATTACCTGCCACTTTCTCCTCCCAATTTCTTTTTGAAGTATTTTCAGACTCAACCTCTTCTTCATCAGAATCAATCTCCATATTGGAGAATTCTCCCACTGTTTCTAGGAATCTCTTCATCTGTTCTTCATCTTCAAATACCTGCCAGTGTTTGATGTTATCTGGGATTGAAGGTCGATAATGCACCTCAACTTCATACCTTAAAAGAGGGTTCTGAGGTGGTTGGAATGTACTATCAGCTACATCAAGGGAATCAACCATCCTATTCTGTTCTTGGGGCATGAACTGGATATTGAATGCCAAGAAGAAATTTTCTACCATGTCCCAAACTTCATTCCTATAAGCCCTTAGCCTAGGATGTTTGCTCTGACACTGATTCCTGACTTGTCTGACCACCAGTTCTGAATCTCCCAGAACTTTTAAGCTTTGTATGTTCATATTACTGCTTGTCTGCAATCCTAAAAGAAGTGCTTCATATTTAGCCACATTATTAGTGGCTTCAAATTCTAGCTTGAAGGACAATGGAACCCACCTTCCTGTTGGAGAAATCAATAGTATTCCAGCTCCATTACCTTCTCTTGAATTTGCTCCATCAAGATGAAGTGTCCAGATTCCTGCTTCATAGCTCTCTGAGGGCTGCTCAGTCTTGATCTGACAGAAGGATGGTTCATGAGCGAACTCTTGGTCTTCTTCCAGCATCAAGCACGAGAAATATCCTTCTTTACTGTAAACTGGTGAATTTACAGAGTTGTTAGCCTTAGTCACCATCCTGACAAATCTAGTCTCCCTGTACAACCTCCTCTCTTGGCCACCAAAAAATGGGATAGTGGCATATGTTAAATCTAACTTGATTGACCCACCAATTTTTGTTCCCCAGGACCTTGACAGCAACATGCAAAAGCGAGCTGGGATGTCCGCCACCACTATATCCATGACCACACTTTTTGCTGGGATTTGCGCCAAATTGACCACCAAATCCTTGATCATCCTCGAGCATTTAACTCTTTGGGAATCAAATGAATAGAGGTCTTTATATGGACGTGTGATTTGTAAACCTAGTTGTTCCATGACTGACAGAGGCACAAGATTATGGGAAGCTCCAGAATCTAACATGCAGCTATGTAATAGCAGGTCATGGATCACTAGAGACAGATAGAAGGGAGGAGTAGAGGGATCTATCTCCTCGACGTGTGGGCCAAATAATACCATAGGTCTTTCTTCTTGAAGGTTGAGACTATCTGGGATGATTGGTGCTTCTGGAGGGAGCATGAAAGAGGTGACTTGAGATTGATATGCTGGTTGTTTCAACTATTCAGTCAAGGGGACTGGGATTTTGAACTTTTCAAGTTCCTTTTGCAAACTGAAAGCAGGAGGGGACTTTTCTATCACAACCTATTTTGACTCTTTATTTTCATTTGGGGAATTGACTTCTTTAGACACAGACTTGGCATTAGGGGGAATGACTTCTTTTGAAGAGGAAGGAATTTGATCACTAGATTGCAAAGGTTTGTTTAGAGGTCCCTTACCTTTGTCAGTGGCTTTCTGCATTGTTGACTCCTCCTGAGCAGGTGCTTACATCTGGGGTAGCTCTTCTTCTTTCTCTTGAGTACGAGTCCTCTTCCTAGAAGATTTGAGATCATATCTTCTATTGAAATGTGCTTGCATGAAATCATCAAATTGTTTACAATAATGATCAATTTCTGCTTCTTCTGTGTCTCTAGCCTTTTCTTCTTCTTGCAATGAGCACTCAGCTCCATCATTTCCTTGCAAAGGGTATTCTTTTCCATCACTATTTGAAAGGGTGATATTTGCATCCTCCAGTCCATAGGCAGTGTCTTCAGTATAATCATCTACTGGCCCTTCCAGGTACAATGGGTGTGGTACCTAATCCTGTTGCTCATGTGTTTCCCTTGGAAATATTTGCAGGGGTGGTTTCCTATACTGAGGATTGAAACCTCTATTTGGAGCATTATGGAAATTCTTGAAAGCTGAATTCTTGGCCTCCAATTCAAGCTTGACCAGTTTACCAGAAAGGGTTTTAATCATTTTACTCATTTCTTCAATTCTTTCATTGGTTGGGTATCTGTCTTGATAAGAGGTGGACACCTCCTCTTTGCTCCTTCTTCTAGTATCTTGTTCAGATCTTCCATTTGCTTTTCCAGTGGAGGAAAAGTTTGCTTCCAACTCTAGTGCATCTGACTAGGCATCGTCCAGAGTAGCAGGTTTTCTTTCTTTGAGAGAGAAATCGAATTTTGAATCAAAAGCTGCTACAAAAACAACTTTAGCAGCAGTTTGATGAGGTTTCATGTCAGCAGGAAGGCTAAAATACAATTTATTAAATCTCTTGATAAATTCTGATACACCTTCATTATGTCTTTTCTTGAGTGTATTAAACTCAGTAAGACATTGTCCATGATCTTTCTTCTCCCCCCATTTTCTGAGAAAAGTGTCTTCCATATTTTCCCAAGTGGTAATAGAATGGCCTACCAAAGTCTTAAATCATTTTCGAGCTTCACCATCCAGAGATTGCATAAACAGTCTTAAGACCACATCTAGATGTTCAACATTAAAGTTCTTTGCAAAAGAGCAGAAAGTCTCAAGATGATTTTGAGCATCAATCTCATTTTCCCCGTTGAATCTGGGCAAGATTTTCAGATAATCTTGGGGCATATCATTCAACACCTGGGGTAATGCCAGAGGAGCATATTTATTTAGCAAGAAGCCTGGAACATTTGCCATTGGAGGGGGTGGAGGTAGTGCAATAGTTTGATGAGTAAGGGGACGAGGAGGAGGTGGAAGTGGAGTATGAATAATAATAGGAATATATTCGACTACAACTTGAGGGGTTGAGCGGAACAAGGGTTTGTTAACAGTAGTTACTTCGGTGAATTCCTTGACCTCTTCAACCTCAGGAATAGGATGAAAATTATCTTTAAATTGGACACCTCCTCAGGGTGGGCTATTTGAATAGTAATAATCACTATCTCCCACGGTGGAGTCGGGATCTGGCACTTGAGCTTCTTGAGAAGAAGATGATGGAAAGTCTTCAATAGGAAATTAAGGGATTTCAGAGCGGATTGATTTTCTTTCCCTCCAATTTCTTCTATGTATGATCTTTTCAGGGTCAGATACTGAAGGTGTATTTGGCTTAGACGTATATGACCTCAGGTGTGGCTTACAAGGAGCCAGGACTGCAAATAGATTTATCAAATGAACAAATGTGGAGTCGCCAAGGTGAGGGATCTACAACTCTCAACTCTCCATACTCACCTACTTGAAGAGTGAATAAAATTTTGTCGAGGCCCAGGGATTTGATTTTCTTAAATTCGTCCCCGGCAAAGGTGCCAAAAAGATGTTGTCACTCCTAGAGACAGCCTAGAGTTGTGATAGACCAGTGCCTAGGACATCTTAGCATAGCAAGGAGCGTATCATATAATGTATGAAGTCATCAAATTCAACTCACATGCTATCTCCTGTAAACAGGGAAATAAACTAGAATGGGACCAAGACCCTCAGAAACTGACACAGAGGAAGGAATATTGCAGAGGCAACATGCAAAACTCCAATATAAAAGCAGCAGACAATTCAGAGACAACTTACTATAAAGAGGGCCGATTCAGAAATATATCACAGAAATAAGTTATCAGAAGGTGTATGTAGAAATTTAGAGGGGATATTAGTTAACATTGAGCTAATATCCAGATACACAATATCAACTGCATGGGCTTACCAATCTAAGAATCCATACATGATAATAGCGTTTTAAAAACACCCTCCCAAAGAAACTAATATAGTAGAAATACGGTTTAGATGAGTAATGGAACAGAATATCATACATGAGCCATATTTAAAGCACTTGACTGATCCGAGCATGGGCATCAACTGGGATGAATCCATACCAGAAATCACTGAGCCACTTGCATTCCAAAACATGATACAGGAAGCATGGATGAAATGAAATGATCTATTAAAATAACACATAAGAGAAAGTTACAGACTATGAAATACCAAAGACTAGAATCCCCTTTAATAGATGGAACTCCTCCTCACTGAGACCCTATGGGCTTTGAGCCTCCATACAAAATTTTTACAAAATGTATACAAAAATCCTTTCACTGCATAATTTTTTGATAAAATCCGGAACCCTAAATCATTTGTTCTTCAGGAGCTTTATAGGAGGGAAAGAAAGCTCCATAAGGGAGTAGGTGATAAACATTTAATTATCTCATTAAAACAAAATGGTGAAAAAGTGCTCGCCCATACTGCTTGACAGCTCTGTAGTGCTGTAGTTACTCTGCTGCTAGCTCTCTGAAGTAATTTCACTAGATCAAAGTCTCTTCAGGAACACGACATAGAATTAAAATCACATGGACATTCCATCCTTTCCTGAAGAGAAAACTCTATTGAAATAAAACCTTGAGAGTATTGCTTTCTATGCATAAATATTTTGAGTGATCTACAAGATCTTCGACCTGGTACTCTGCTTTCAAAAGGTGGGCTCAGGCTCCAAAATCTTCAATTACATGCCTTTAATTCTCTACCTCCCATTGATACTATTTGCCTTCGATATTTATGTCTGGATCTGCGCAATCTTTGTATTCGAATGACTCTGGAGGGTTTGATAGAATTTAACCCTGATTCTTCGATGGAGGTCTTGTCATAACAGCTTCCTGGAATTTTCTTCATAATTGCAGCTTTTGAAGAATAGTCCTTTGATGTGCTCTGCTACTGCAATCGAGACTGAAAATTATAACAGTTTTCCATCTCTAAAACCCTGCAAAATCCACAAACTTGTTAGAAAAACCGGGCACAGGGATGGTGGATGTGGTGGGGTCAATGGAAATGGTGCTGCGGAAATGGCGAAATGGTGGAACGATGCAGGGTGGTGGAATATGTAGCGTAGCGATGGTGAATGGACTGTTCAAAATGTTTTGATATAAAACATTAAAATATGAATTATGAATGGAATATATAAATGGCGGAGTAAAAAGGCGATGAACACGTGGAACAGTGACGGGTGGACGTACGAAATAATATGTGGAAAGGATGACGTGGAGTGCTGATGGTGGGACCAATCAAAGGCGAGGGCGATCAAATCCGGACCATCCGATCTCAGGAAGAGATCGACAGTTGAAAGAGCGTCGGAGGCAATGGATAGTCGGCCAGGGGTGCATTTGCCGTGGATTAAAACTTGTGCAACTTCGGAGCGCGACGACTGTCGAATGGATCGCCCTGGATCGGACGACTGATATGCATATCACTCCGTGACTTTGACCAAACAATAACATGCAATGGAGGGCGGTTTTGCAATAGTGCGCTGAGTCACGTGTCGGGATGCGTGTGGAATCGCTCGGATTTGAGGAATACCACCTGCCGCTTGGAAGGTGGTGCGATATAAACCACCGATTTTTGCAATGGGAGCGGGCGTGGGGACCACCAGGAGAGGCAGGCTACGGACTGTTGATTTCACAATTTGATCGGATGGTAGCCAGGCAGGTTATGGGCAGGGCAGAGGTGAACAAACGCCATCCGATCTGTACAAATTGATGGTTCAAAATTTGCCTGATGCATATATTTGATAAGCGCCTTCTGGAATAGCTCCTAGTCTCGGGACTGGGTCATGTGGAAGGAAAAAGGGCGCAGGGGCTTGGCGGAAAATGGCTAAGGCCTAATATACTTTCGATAGTGGGTTTTTAGGCCCCTTTTATGCAATTTCGAGGCCGAGAGAGGGCAACGATAAACAAATAATGAATTTTTCAGGCCCAACAAAAGAGATTTATTGTCAAGGATTCAATGGGGGACTGAAAAGATCAACAGCTGGTAAACGAGATTAGGGGGTCAAAGGTCCCTTCTAGTAGAAGCTGGAGAATTAGAGAAGGTTGCAACCTTCTACAAGTGGGTGCCTGTATGCTGGTATGAGTTTGCGCCAGTACAAGATTGTAAGCAGTTTTCTTTATAATAAATATTGAAGACAGAGACGACGGAAGTGGTTGTTTTCTCCCAACTTGGGTTTACGCTTTAAATCTTGGTGTTCATGTGTGTTGCTTATGTGTGATGATTTTTTTAGTTCTTACTACAAATTCTAACTTCTTACTAAATGTCCGATGTAATATCCCAAAATAGGAAAAGATAGTAATACACAACACAATAAATGGAAACTACAACAATATGGAAATAAATTGAATACACAATAAAAATAGACAGAACAACCGAGTCATTTTATTAACAAGGAGGTGAAACACAAGTACAATAGTGCTAAAAAATATTAGCACTCAAGCTAACAGAGATGGCAAGAGTAATCCTCAAGTCCTCTCACTGAAAGCACTGCGTAACTGTTGATCTGTTGGAGGACATATTGCATTGTCCCTGTTGGAAATTCTAGAAATATAACTTTTGGCTGAAAAGGGATGCCTATATAAGGTTTTTCTAGTGCTCATAAAATGTCAGGATTTGAGAACCAAACTTTAAGATGAAAACCCAAAATAACCCAGAAAGGATTTCCAGATTGGCTCACCTCATAAAATCACTCTCCTAGGGCTTGCAATACCTAATTGTTGGGCATGCAGATCTATGGCATGAAATGAAAGATAAAATGGCTACAATAATACTCAATCATCTCAATGCATGAAGGGTTGATCCCTTTTCCTGATTCCCAAGCTAGAAGCTTGAGATCTAGCTCCTCCTTCCTCATCTCAAGTTTCATATGCTGACTGCACAAATGTTGGAATTAATTGTGCTGTTAAGAGAGCTAAAGTTGTGGCTTGCTGATAAGTGATGGAATATAAGTCACAAATGATGTAAATAATCTCACCAAAGTGAGGGGATGATCCCTCACAAGATTCCAAGCTGAAATACTTGGTACTTCCTTCCTCCTCTGAACCTACAATGTTGGAATGTGTAATTCATCTAGGAGCTATTGTTGCATGGAGGTGTAGAATTATGGCCTGATGCCAGATGTCACAATGTTTCTCCCAAAATACTAAAATGGATGTACAAGGTGAAGGGTTGATCCCTCCATAGGTTTCCTAGCTGAACTGATAAGAACTACCTTTCTCCTCTTAAACCCTAATGTAGGAATGTGTAATTCTTGAAGTTGTAAGTATGGTAGAGAGGGGTTGAATGTGGCACCAATTCTAGATGATGAATGGATGGTCAAAGAAACATTTACAGAGTAGGCACTCGAAGTCCCCCATGGATAAGGGCAGGATATCCGCTCAGAGATACTCCTGTGCTAAACAACACAACAGACTTAGCTAAATAGTTGAAGCGTGCAAAGAAATGTCAAAAATACAATACAATATCTAAATCCAGAATGCTTTTTATGGTTTCCCTCACCTTCCATTTATGCTTTGTGAGCCTCCCTTAGCCTTGGACCACCTCATTATTGTGCTACACATGTGGCCACTAGCCTCCATGAAGACCGCATTGTCCTCCCATGATCTCCATCATCTCTACATTTACTCTCCACTTCCTCCATCCTGTGTGCATTTAATGCACCACTTCCTCCATCACTTCATCATTATTTCTCCATGATATTACTTTTATTCCTCCACTGTCTCCACCATATTCCGCATTAATGCTCTATGATCTCCACTCTTCCTTCATAAATAAGTTTCTCCACTACTCCAAAATGTTGATCCACTATCTCACTAACCCACATTCACACAATAGAAGTGGATTTTATTCATCTCTATGGGGTTTATGGGTCCCTCCACCCTTTTATTTACATAACTAATTAAGAAAAGTAAGAACTCTAATATTCCAATTAATTGATGAAATTTTGTAATATTACATCAGATGAATGAATGATGTATTTATCTAAGTAAATATTTATCTGCATAATAAGATTTCTGGACATACACAAGTTTCATTAAAGATATATGTGTGTATAGCCTAGTTGGATTCATCAAAGTCACGTATAGAAATCAATAAAGAAAAATTAAAGTTTATTGTGAGTTATAAATATTGATTCACCCCCTCCCCCCATATCAGTATTTTTCCCAACAATTGGTATCAGAGCAGGTCCTTGTGTAGAAGCTTAATTGCTTGAAGGAGATCCGTCGCAATGGGAATTCATGAAGGAGTATTTTCTATCAGGCCACCACTGTTCAATGGAAGTAATCTATTATTATGGAAGATATGAACAAGAGCTTATTTTCAGAGTCTTGGAGCAGATGTATGGGGAATTATGGAAGGAGGTTACCAATATCCGACAATTGTTCCTACAGATGCAGCAAAAAGGAAGAGATATGAAACCAATGCAAAAGTTGTCAATGCTTTATTAGGAAGCTTGTCAAAAACAGAATTTTTCAAAGTTATGCAGCTAAACTCAAGAAAGGAAATATGGTACAAGATTGTTCAGAGCTATGAAGGTGATTCAAAGGTAAAAAGTGCCAAATTCAAACTCTTAGAATTCAATATGAAAATTTCAGAATGTATGATGATGAAAACATTGCAAGTTTATTTCTAAGATTATATGAGATTGTGAATTATATGAGGAATATGGGTGAAGATATAAAAGACTCAACTTTAGTAGAGAAAATATTGAGATCTCTAACTCCAAAGTTCGAGTCAAAAGTGTCAGCTATTGAAGAAAGATAGGATTTGCAAACTCTTACTATTGTTCAACTTCACGGTATCTTGACTACTTTTGAAATGAGAAAAGGAGGTTCCTCACAAGTCAGAGAAGCCACATTTAAGGCCTCCACGAAAGGAAAATAAAAGGAATTTCTCAAGGAACCAAGTTATATATCAGAAAAAGAAGAGGCAAATATTGTGAGAAGACTTCAACGAGGTACTGGAAGATTTAGAGGTAAGATTCCCTTCAAGTGTTTTGTTGTGCAAGAGTTGGTCATTATGCTACTAAATTTCCTTATAAAGTAAATCATGATAAAAAGAAACAATTGAGGAAGGAGTTGTTATACAAATGAAGATAATGATGGATTTTAAAATAAAGAAGAGGGATATTCTAATCAATATATGCAAGTGCTCATGGCATGTACCATGGATGATGACAATTCCCTAAAATAAAGGAATTTGGTTATTAAAGAATTGCATATATCAAGGCAAAAATGATGCTTTCATGGTTGTTGTTTCTATTGTAGCTAATTTGGGCATAAGGCAACTGATTGCAGGTTAATTATGATGTAGAGAACTGAGGGATTGGAGAATTTCCAACGCATAATAAGAAATTTCAAGAAAAGTTGGAAAAAGAAGAAGCATCGGTCAAAAATGTAGGGAATATTGACCCTATTTCACTCACTTTTTTTTTTCTAAAGTTTAATTCTCATCATGACTGCAAGAATGATGTGAGATATATTATTAGAGAAGAATATCATAGTGAAAAGGTGTGCATGTGTATGGGTATTGAATGAATACTTCACTTTGAAGTATATCTGCATGGAATGGGTTACAGTTTATTGATAGATATGAAATATTGATGCACCTATGGATATAATGATGGATAAGGTTCTTTAGACCTGAAATGACTATGTATTTGCTTGATATGTTTATGAGATCTTTAGATTTGTGATCTGGCAATTTTTTTCTGAAGTAAAGGGTAAGATCTAAGCTAATTATTTGATCTAAAGAGTTACGCAGCCCTAAATATTTATAGATCTATACGCAGGTTCGTCTCGGTAAAAGTGCATATATATACGTAGTTTTGTTTCAGAAAAAGTGTGTATGGAATCTAGGGTTTTGCTAAATTATGTTGAAAGAAATGCTTGATCAGTTTTTTTGTGTTTCTTCTTTTTGTCAATGATGTCTTCATATAGATCTCGATTGTTTGAGTATTGATATTGTTGCTAGTTGATTGTGATTAAATATCAGTGATTGGTTGGTTGATTGATGATTCAGTGAATGATTTGATACAGTTATGAGTTTCAACTTGATGTATGTTGTTTGGGCTTAAATGAGTGGAGTGGGTACAGTCTGAAAATCTGATTAAAAGAGGCCTACAAGTAATTTTGTGTTGAAGTTGTTGGATCTAGTGTGAAAATTGATGAAATGTGGTCCGCAGTGGTGCTGAGGGTTGGAGCCTTCAGTGAGTGGGTCGTAGCTCCCTTCCAATATTTTATGGTAAACCAGATCAGGGGGTAGTAGCTCCCTTTTAGGAGTGGTTGGTAAACGAGAATAGGGGGTCATAGCTCCCTTCCAGTGGTAGCTGGTAAAAGAGATCAGGGGGTCAGATCTCCCTTCCAATAGAAGCTGGAGAACGAGAGAAGGTTGCAACCTTTTGCATGTGGGTGCCTACGTGTTGGTATGAGTTTGCACCAGTACAAGATTGTAAGGATTTTTCTTTATAATAAAAATTAAATACAAAGACGACAATAGCATTGGTTTTCTCCCAAATTGGGTTTCCACCTTAAATCCTACTGTTCATGTGTGTTGCTCATGTGTGATGATTTTTTCTATTCTTACTACACATTCTTACTTCTTATTAAATTTCTGGTGAATGAATGATGCACTGATCTAAGTAAATATTTATCTATGTAATAAGATAGTTGTACATATGCAAGTTTCATTAAATATATCTACGTGTATGCGCTAGTTGGATTCATCAAAGTCGTGTATAGAAATAAGTAAAGAAAAATTAAATTTTATTGTGAGTTATAAATACTGATTCACACTACTCAACCCCCCCCCCCGCCCCCTCTCAGTATTTTTCCCAACATTAGTTATAAGAATTAACTATTGGTTTTTGAATTTGTGCAAGGAGAATTTGACAGTGAACTTGCAAGTTTTTGTATGAAGAAGAAGAAATCAAAAGTGAGAACTCAATTCTCAAATCACAACAAAGAAGCTTTGTATGCATTTTATGTGTGATGGAAACTTCATTAAGTGATGTTTCAAGTGAATCTTCCTTACCAAAACTCTTTGATAAAGATATGTTGCAAAAAATCTACATCATGATTAATAGGATGCAAGAGAAGTATGAAGATAAGATGGGGAGCATTATACTTCAAGAGCAGTTGAATTCCATGAAGGAGGAGAAGCAAGAGCTTCTTGAAAGGATGAATGAGATGGAGACTCGACTCCATATTTCAAATGATAAACTAGCAAGGATGCATGAGATGGAGACTCAGCTCCATGATGCCAAGGAAGCCTTAGCCATGTATGTACATGAAAAAGAGGTATGCAATTCAAGCTTAATAAGGAGGTTATTTTGAAAGACACACTAGAGGAATAGGGTCCAAATTATTGATGAATATGGGCTATGAAGGTAAAGGATTAGGAAAACATGCACACGGCATAGTTGACCCAATTGTTGTTGAGGAAAGGCCTAAGTATTTAGGTCTTGGTTATGGAAAACATGATGAAGAAAGCTCTAAAGACAAGGAGGCACATGAAGGTTTTCCAAGAAGGACTTTCATTTCATGTTCATTACCTTAAGCTTGCAAAGATTGTGTTCATGAGGAATGAAAAAGTTTTACACCCACTTTGCAAGAAGGTGCTCATAAAAATGCAGCTAATTAGAATGGCGAACAAGAGGATGTTGAAAGCTCTAATTTCTTTGAATTCATTGTTGGTATTCCAAATAGAGCCACTACCTCATCAAATTAACCCTCTCAAGAAGGTGACAAAATTGGATGTTCAAGGTATAAATCTGATTTTAATCAAGTTGCTTTTGATTATGATAAACATGGAAAATTCTCACATAATATTTGGAGAAAATTTGCATGTTCCTTTGTGGTTTGGATAACCATAATGTTTCAAGATGTTGGAAGAAGATAGCCATGCATGGGAAAATTTCAAAGAAAATGAGGCAAAAATAAAAAGGTCCATTGGACAAAGCAGACCATGTTGAAAAGAAGATGCAATTGTTTTTCACTCATTGCCATAAGCAAGGTCATATTGTAGACAAGTGTTGGACTTTGTATCTAGTAAGTCATCCACGACATTTGAAGAAGGTGGAGAAAGAGAATAGAAATAATGAAAAAGAATATTCCATAATCGATGTGGGTCAAGATGATTCACATCATGATGATTGGCAGTCAAAAGAAGTGCCATTGAAATGGTTTGGTAAGAGATGGTTAGATTTATTATCCAAATAAGGATTTGCATGTATTTTGATGTTGATGCATTTCTTTGCCAATGGAATGCATGTTGCATTTTTACGCCAAGAAGGTGATTGAAAGTGGAGCATGTTGACTCACTTTATTGCATCAAATTTTGTTTATCTCAGCTTTAGGTACATGTGCATATGAATGGGGTTCTTGTACTTATTATTGTACTTGTGAGAGAGTCGAATAATTGTATACATGCATGCAAGTTTATGTGTATGAACAGTGGAAATTTGATGGTTTCATTGTGCTTGAACATGCATGAGTAATTGACTTGTGTTAGTTGATTGCTTTGTTTAACATGTATGTTTTCAACTTGAGAAGTGTTGATAATTTGTACATTCACGAGTGTTTACATGTTTTGATTGATTTTGTGTCACATGCATGTCATATCGACTTGGAAGAGTTGATTTTATCTTCAAAGATAAAAAGGAGAAGTTGACGAAGTGTTTCATGAAATGTGAAATTCTTTTTGTTTTTGGAAAAGAATCATCAAATTTTTACACATGCTTATGCTTGACTTGAGAGTCAGTTGTTTGAAGAGGCATGTTTTGTCGACTTGTGTTTGGTCGATAAGTTTTGACACCAAGATGCAAGAGTACATGGCGATGTCACTACAAGGAAAAGACCCTCTAGCAGATGTTTTTGAGGAACCACAAAGAAACATACCCCATACATCCGTTTCTAGCGGAGGTTACTAGAGGAGGTTGGCGGGCAGGGGGTTTTGCGGATGTTTTCCTATCGGTGCTCTTATCGTTAAAACTCGCCCCGGTGTGCTCAAAAAAAGAAAGCACTGGTGCAGAAAAATCATTGGCACACCGGACATCGTGCACTCGTACACACCCGCCCGGTGCATCGTAATATAATAGAGCACTGGTGTGTCAGAACTCTTCCGCACCGGTGCATTATAAAACACAATGCCAACATCGAAACCAACTGGTGCGGTAGACAGAAACCGCACCAGTGCATCATAAAAAAACATGCCAAAACACAAACCGACTAGTACGTTTGTAGCAAACAGTATTGGTGCGCCTATAAACAACGCGAATTGGTAAAGGGTTAAATTAAAAAAATATTTACAACAAAAAGCCCAGATTTTTCAGTTTTCTAGCACTCTGAGCTATCAATTACCGGTGCGCATAGTACCATAGAATGCACTGGTGCTCACCAAAACCACCCGGTGCGGTAGACAAAAACGACACTGGTGCATCATAAAAAATGCGCTAAAACACAAACCGACCAGTGTGTTTGTAGCAAACAGTACCGGTGTGCCTATAAACAACGCGCACTGGTAAAAGGTTAAATTAAAAAAATATTTACGACAAAAAACCCGGATTTTTCAGTTTTCTAGCGCTCTAATATATCAATTACTGGTGCGCACGGTACCATAGAATGCATCGGTGCTCACCGAAACCACCCGGTGCGGTAGAAAGAAACGACACTAGTACATCATAAAAAAATGCGCCAAAACACAAACCGACTGGTGCATTTGTTGAAAACAGTACCGGTGTGCCTATAAACAATGTACACCAGTAAAGGGTTAAATTAAAAAAACATTTACGACAAAAAACCCAGATTCTTCAGTTTTATAGTGCTCTAAGCTATCAATTATTGGTGCGCACGGTACCATAGAACATGCTGGTGCTCACCGAACATTGGCACACCAGACAGCATGTGTGACGTACACACACCACCGGGGCGTCCAATTATAGTAATGCACCGGGGCGTCAATACGCTTCAGTGTCGGTGCAACATAAAACATTGTCCCAAAATAGAAACGGGTCGGTGCATTCTTCTCTAACAGCACTGGTGCGCCCGAAACCGCATGCAATAGAATATCGTTATATAGAAAACAAATTGAAGGCCAAAAAACTGGTGCTTTACAACTACACCACCCCAGTGCATCATCAAATTTTCGCACCAAAACTGAAACATCTCGGTGTGCAGTTGGGGAAATGCCCCGGTGCTTTATAAAAAACACACCAAAATTGATACCGAATGGTGTGTTTTTGTTGAATAGCGTCGGGGTGCTTATAAAACCCCGTGCAACGAAACAGGGTTAATAAAAAAAAATTACGTCCAAAAACTTCATTATTCACTTTCCTCAGTGCTCCAGTGCTCTCAAGCCCTGGTGTGATTTCCTTATTTCTGAGTCGCCCTGACATCGATTCTCTCATCGCACCCACTGCATGCACTGCTGCTCTGCATTGACCACCAATCTCCAGCTTGCATTTTGAAAACAGTGGGAAAATTTTATTTTCCAAATTTTATAGCCAATATGCCTCCTTGACGGCGAAATGTACAGGTATTTTTCTAGTTTTTCTATAATTAAGCCTTTTAGCAGATTAGAAATTGAAATAACCTGAAAAATAACCATTAAAAAAAATAATAAATAAATTATCGCGCGGTGCGCTCGAGCTATTCGGCTCGCACCAGTAGCGGTGTTGCCTGTAAAATTTACAGGTAGCACTGCTACCGGTGCTAACGGTAACCGCACCATGTCCGGGGTGGTGCCGGAAGGCGCCCCAACTAATTTTAAACTAAAAATAAAAAATAAAAAAGGCAGTGCGCTCATTTATCCAAGCGCACTGTTGACTGCGGGATTCACAGTGCAGTGCGCTCATTGGATTTGCCATCCCAGTTGATGTCAATGCACCACATTTTGATTCGGAAAGGGTCAATGGTGCGGCTGGGTAAAAGACCACACCATCGACTATTTCATTGTTATGAAGTCAGTGCGCTGACACGACTATACGCCCCGGGGTGTATGTTTCAGTCAGCGCACTGCTATTCTGAATTGTATACATTCCACGATGCTTGAAAAATAGAAATTTGCACTGAAACCTGTGCTGTCTGTTTCATTAGGTGCCCCGGGGATGGTACACTAAAATATTATGACGCATCATCATCGGTGCGTGACTATTTTTAAGGAGAACCGGCTTGTATGTTTGTATTTTTTTCAAAAAAATTTATATATGTATATTTATAAATACATTTCTGTTTTAATAAAAAAACATTGTTTAGTATGGCAATGATTAAGAGAGAGCAGGAGCAACAACAACAACAAGAAGTAGAACAATATGACATGATTCGCCAATGGGAGGCGAGATAAAGGGAGAGAGATAGATGCCCTCACCCTATTACTGCATATACCCAAGAGATCCTTATGCATGTAGGCCTCCTCAAGTTCTATGAGGAGGCTATTTCCGGCCTAAAGGCCAATAGTGCACTTTTGAGACATCTTATCGACAAGTGGAATGCCCACCGATAGGCTTTTCAGGTTGGTCCTAACCAATGGTACACACCCACTGAGGAGGACATTTATTTTATTATAAGACTATCGAGGAGAGGGGTGGATTTTCCCTCATTCCTAGACGTTCCTTCTGGTTGTGTAGCAGGGAGTTAGTTAGTTTAATCCCATAGATACTTTGGAGCACATGTACTATCTCCTTCAGAGTTTCAGGTAACTGGAGGTTAGTTACGTATAGGTTCTTTTGGTAGACAGGACGTGCAATGCCTCTCTATTATCGCTTCGATTATTTCGCACAACACCAATGACGAGCAATGCATTAGTTGCTTGCTTTTATATTACGTTGATTCTTTAGTACAACAGCCACGACTTGTCAGGTGGTCTACCATTTTTTTGCGAAATTTTTGTACGACCTTAGATAGATTTCGTGCTCATGCACAAGGGAGGGTCAACTTCCCTTTTGCTTCAGAGTTGTTTTGTTTATTTTTGGAGAGGTTTCCAGAGATGAGACCTAGTTTTGTTCGATAGCCTCGTAGGCTGATGTTTGAGGCCCAGATGCACATGTGGGCGCAGATGATACCCAAGAGGGGAGACACTATGTTTCTAGCGAGGATATCCAATGATTCGTTGGACTTAATAGATAGTGTTTGCGGGCTACATCCCTTCATTATGGTCCCGTGTCCGTATGCTGGACTAGATTGCTGAGGGTGTCCCAACATCCTTTTCACTCCTGATGAGCCGCCAGATGATAGAGGTAATATTACTATTTTATTTATATTTATTCTAACATGTTCTTTAACTTGTTTTTATTAAATTGTGTAATGAAATTGTCTAATTATTGTTGTGTACTTGTATATATTTTGCAGACATTGGCTCTTTTGATGGCGATGAGATGCCGGATCCACCACATGATCCAGGTGTTGATCCTGATGATTATGATCAGGAGATGGCTAATGCACCGGAGGATGAGGCTGGTGGCGCAGTAAAGAGACTTGTTGATCGTGCACCTCATGATGCACCGGTACCGCATTTTGCTAGGTGTGTCACCTTGAGACCAGATATCGGATGGAGTTGGGCAACCAACTCTGTGGTTTGATTTCAGATGCAAGCATCAGCCCCGCTCATTTCAGAGATATACAGGGCGATGATAGACTATTACAGATGTGGAGAGGCATGTCACGTGACATGTACACCCTTATGTGGCATTTCATAGGAGCTACGAGAGATGTTACGCGATTGAGGAGGATTATATGTAGCTATAGGCGTAGTCGAGCTGCAGCACATGATGGACAGTCCGCTAGCAGTGACTCAGATGCATCTCATGATCGTTCACCTCGCGACGCACCTGATGATCAACATGAGGCTCCACTGACAGCATCTGACAGTGATTATGGAGATGAGGCTGGACCATCGGCCACGTCCAGTTAGCAGCCTAGTCACGATCATCATGAGCAGGCTGGACCATTGGCCACGTCCAGTTAGCATCCTAGTCACGATCATCATGAGCAGGTTGGACCATCGACCGCCGAGGCTCCAGTACTACTATTGATTGAGCAAGCCTCCACTACTACTGCGCCTCATATTGATCATGATGTACTACCACCAGCAGATTCATCCATCAGTACTAGTGATCATCATGATCATGAGCAGGCTAGTCGACCATCAACTGTCGAGGCTACACCCAGCTTTACTAAACAGGCATCCACTTGCACTAGTGTTATTGATGTTGTTATACAGCTACCACCAGCGCCTGATCCATGACATTTATATTACAGTTGTATATTTTTAATATTATATATATATATATATATATATATATATGTGGTCCATGTATTTTATGTTCATGTTGTAGTTGTACTTAATTTTCATGTTGATGATCATCATGATGTGGCGCATATTGTTAGTCATGTTAGATATGTTCATTTAATGTTTAGCTTGCAGATATATGTGTATATGTGATAGGTGCATGAGTTATTTGATATTTTATTGAGATGTATATTTGATGTTTGTGTTGTGATGATGTTAATATATAATGTGAATTTGATGTTAATTGAATGTGTTTATTAGTCAAACATGATGTTTGTACGATGGTTATCATGATCATGATGATGTTTATTAATTAATTTAATATTATTAAATGACCATGATATTTATTAAATATTATGTCGTGAATGTAATTGTAATTGAAGTTTCAATTCTATGTAAAATTGTAAAATTGTATTTGTATTTGTACTAATTGTAATTTTAAGTGTAATTGTATGTAAAATGTTTATTAATGTAAAATTTTAATTGTAATTGTAATATTTAATTTATTCTGAAATAATTGTAATTGTATATATGAAAAATTTTAAAATTGTAATTGTAATTCTAATTGTATGTAAATTTCACAAATTGTAATTGTAATTTTAATTGAATTGTATGTAAAATATTTGTAAAATTGTAATTGTAATTGTAAATGTAATTCTATGTAAAATTGTAAATGTAATTGTATTTGTAACTGTAATTTTAATTGAATTGTTTGTAAAATATTTGTAAATTTGTAATTGTAATTGTAATTGTATTTATATGTAAAATTGTAAATGTAATTGTATGTAAAATTGAAAATGTAAGTATGTGAAATTAATGTAAAATTGTAATTGTAATTTTAATTCTAATTGTAAAATTTTAATTAATGTAATTGTTTGTAAAATATTTGTAAAATTTTAATTGTATTAATGTGAAATGATTTTATTAAAATATTTAAATTTGTAAATTTGCAAATAATTGTAAAATAACAAATCTAGAATAATACGAATTTTTGTAACATAAAGTTTAGAAAATAATGAAAATAAATTCATGTACTTTATAATTATCATCATTTTATTATGATCTTGCATATACTACACCAAAAAAAAAACCTTTAAACAGTCCGGTGCCCTTATCATCCTAACAGGCCCCTGTGTGTCGTATTAATATAACGCACTGGTGTGTCACATGTCCGCGCACCGGAAATGAATAAACGAAAATAAAAAAAAGCAACTCTATTTTGTTTAAGTTAAAAAGAAACGGCAATTTGAAAAATGGGCGGCAAAATATTTTCGAAAATCTAATTTGATAAAATAATTCTTTAAATACTAAACACTTTTCATTATTTCACTATTTTTGCTAAAAAATTTCAGTCAGATTTTTGCAGGAGACACACCTGGAGCATGAGAGAATGAGGGCACTGTGGATGGCGAAATACGTTCGAACAGAAGTATTCAGACAATCAAAAATAAAAAATCTGCTGATTCAAGCCCTTTATCATAGAATTTCAAACCATTTCGTGATTAAATTTAATTCTTTTTTTTACTTTTTTTTGTAGTTTTTAATTTTTTTCCTACTATTTTATCCATTTTTACTCTGAACCCTTCATTTTTTTGTTTTTGCCCTTTCTTCCCCCTGTTTTTGTGATTTCAGAATTAGAGTTTTCATTTTAGATTGACGTCCAACCCATGGGACGACTTGCATAGTCAGATCCCAATCCATTCGGCCCATGCGTGAATTTTTGAAAAAATGGATTTTTCTTTATCGGTGCACCCTACGCACGCAACCGCATTGGTGCACTATATTATTACAGCACACCGCGAAACTACCGTGTAATAAAAAAATTGAAAACGTTTTTTTTAAATCCGTGTGCCAAATCTGAAATAGAGCATCGGTGCTCCCTTTAACTAGGAAAGCACCGCACAGTATATTACACCATTTTTGCGGTGCGTTTATAATACCCCATGCACTGTTAGGTCTATTACACTGTTTTTGTGGTGGGTTTATAATACCGAATGCAACGTACGGTGTAGTATATTATTTTGCGGTGCGTTGTTAATAAATACATGCACCGATGGCGACGCAGATTTCACGAGAGGCGCACTGGTGTCTCGAGATTTATTTTCTACCTAAAAATTTTAGAATTTATTTATAAATATATTAATGAATGATATGCTACAGGTTTCAGATTGATAAATCAATGACTGAAAAGATATCAAGTAACAAAAATACTGTTAACACATCAAGAAAACCAAAAAAGCCAAGTTATTTATAAATTCTTTATAAAAATTATTATTTTTGAACTATATGTAACTTTAACTAATATGTATTGTTTAATGTGTATCATGCAGAGCCAGAAAATGACGAAGCTCGATATGATTATTTCTGATCTAAGACTAGAAGAGCGTAAAATTTTAATGGAAAAATTGCAAAAAGATGAATCAGGTGAATGAAACAATACTATCGATCCACTATGAGTTTATTTTTTTAATTATCATTAATAATATATTTAAAATTATTAGATAACATGTGTCAAACAGTCTACTAATTCACATCTGTTTAATGTTCTACAGGGAGCAACAACTCATAAAATGAATGTTGTTCTAAGAAAAGAAAAAAAATAAAACATGCAAATGAAAATGAATTGCTCCTTGGCTCATCTAGAGTGGTGCTGGAAGTTAACGGAAGGGGGAAAAACTTTTACAAAAGTTTGAAGGATCTAGTGGAATGAATACAACAACATGCTTCAAATGTAATATTTAATCATTGAATTTTTCGATCATTAGGTACAGTAAATAAAAAATTTAGCATTAAATATTATTTTTCAAGAATTTTCTTGCAGAAAAGAAAAGAAAATGGAACCCATTCAACACATAAAACAGGATGATCACAAGGAAGAAAATGGTTGATCTCTAAGTTTGTGAGTACTTTTTACTTATAACAACTTAACTAGATTCCATTTTTGTATTTTTTAAGTTGTTTTACAAAAATCATCATTGAATGTCTTCAAACAGGTGCTAACATACAAAGAAGAACCATCAAACGAATTGATTGAAATTGGGTTAAATATGGGTTGTGAGTATATGTTGGCATATCAGAATTTAATTGTGGAATTTGTAAACATCTATCGATCTTTTTTTAATTAGCTCCGTCTATAATTAATAGAAAAAAAAACATCTTTTATATTAAATATATGATTTTTTTATGGGTATAAAACTTGCAGGAAACAAAGTATGGAACTATGCCAACAGATGAAATTTTGAAAGATGGCATGGTACATGGTTTTGAAAGAATGTGTATATTTAATGAGTCAATTGTTGCTATGGTACGCCATTTTTATTTTCGATTTACATTGATGTATATTATTTAATATTGGAATTTTCATTATTCTCATCAATGTATATACACTCATTTCAGTTTATTTTTATGTTTCTAGATGGAAAGTGAAGAATAAGAAAACAATCAACACCGTGAACACAACATTCCTGAAAATAACCCAAGTCATGGAAGTAGCTCTAGCAGTTGTGACAATAGTTCAAGCGAAGAATGATGATCACTATGTAATTTGGATATCAAAGCAAGGCATTTTATTTTTTGAAATATGTCTGTGAAATCAGACATTTTGTTTAATGTAATGGACATAGTGTCCCAATTGAAAGACAAAGGGATACAAATAATTGTCCCATTTTGTATGATAAAGATTGTCTTATATATATATATATATATATATATATATATATATATATATAATATGTTTTAATTTATTCTATTGCGTTCTCCATTTTCGTTATTGCGTTCTCCATTATCGTTCTCAAATGCACTAATAAAAATTTGATTCATATGAATATTTTTATAATATTATATATTCTGATATGATATAACAAATTAATCCAAACAGCACATTCAAATGCATTAATACAAATGTAATTAATATGAATATTTTTATAAGATGTGTCGACTTTTGATGAATAATGAATTTAAAACAATCACCATAATTGGACTGTTAGAGGTGGATGTTTCTAAAAAAACCAAAAATGAAAAGCGATGTGTTTATGTGTCTATATGCACCGGTGCATTTGTGAATCTATAGGCACAGCACTAATACCGATTCCAGTTATACATATCGGTGCGTTTGTTTGATACAGCGCACCGGGGCGTTTATGTATCTATAAGCGTCGATGCATTTTTAGATGCTATGTGCACCGCACGAATACCGATACCAATTATAAATCACAGTTCCTTTCTATGATACGGAGCACATGTGCTTCATAAAGTTACACACACCGGTGCTCTTATACGACCTAAGGGCACCGCTCAAATCCTAAGACCAATTAGAACGGCCCCGTGCGTTGTATCACCAACACTAGGCACACTGTTGTTGTTTTCCTTAACGGCTTGGTGCATTCTCCTTAGTCCGCCCCAATGCCCTATCTACCTATATGCATTGGTGCGTTAAAACCTGATAAGAGCATTGATGAAAAACATCCGTAATAATCTCCGGTCACCCATTTTTTTTTAGTTGTGTTGAATTTCCGTTAAAAGCTCCGCCAAAACCTTCGTTACCATAAATGAATGTGGTAGCATATATTTTTTTGACAATTTTGGCCAATTTTATAACACTAAAAACCTCCTTTATAACCTCTGCTAGAGGGTCTTTTCCTTGTAGTGTGTTCACATGATGTAAAAAAAATTTCTTTGAAGGAGCAAAAGGATATTTTGTCAAGTTATGTTTCTTGCATGATGTGTTTTTTAGATACAAAAAACAACCATCAATATGAATATGTTGTGTTTGTGACAAGATGTCAAAATTTTTTACGACCATTGCAGACCATTTTATGTGTTGATGCCAAGAAGACAAGGAGATTGATAATTCGTTCTTCCAGAAGTGGAATTTGGAACCGTGGAGGTAAAATAATTTTCGTTTCTTTTGTTGTTTTTACTTATGATTGGAACTTATTTTTTTAGTTCACTCAGATGGGCTTAATTTGGAAAAGTGGTTTCCAAGGAGAATCTTACATTGAATGCATGTTTGTGCAAAGGAGGAACATAGTTCTCAGTGGGAAGGAAATCAGTTAGTTATCCAAGCACCAAGGGATCAATTTGGTACAGCAAAGTGTTATGTTAGTCAGCAAGCAGCCAATAAGTGTTGGATTGGGTCAACAGCAAAAGGAGAACATTGGTTGAAGAGCCAAGCCATTTGCAAGGCAAGGCATGTTAGTGAACCGAAGTGGTTTTCATGGAAATTTTTCCAAGTAGAATCAAGATGATAGAACTTGGGAAATAGAAGAGTATTTAGCTCTCATGAGATAACCAGCTTATGTGGGTCCAAGAGCATGTCATTAGGAAGGAGTGATTGAAATTTGGATCAGGGGAAATTTTTTTCTAAAAAATGAAAGTTCTCATAATTGCACCAAACTAGAACAACAGCAGCCGACCCATTGTCAGGAATCCAAAGCAACTCGTTACATCAAAAACCGTGTTCAGATGAAAAATTTATGGTAAGTTGATTATCGTTCAGAACAGGAAAAAAATAAATAAATAAATAAATAAAAATTAAAAAATAAAATAAAAATTAAAAAAAGAAAGAAAATAATAATAAAATAAATAAGTAAATAAATAAAAATAAAAATAAAAAATTCAGAACAAGTACAGGTTGATGACATCGCAGGCCAGTCAGCATGTAGGAAATCTTTTTCATTTTTTTTCCAATGAGACTATGAAAAGTGTCACAATTGGATTTTCCAATTTTATTTGTGAAGGTGAAATTTTCCCAATGTCCTCCAAGGTTGAATTTGGGCTCATGAATATTTTTTGTGTTGGATTTATTTTTATTTAAGGTTGGATATATATATATATATATAATCCAAACCTTAATTATTATTATATTCCACACATCAAATCAGTTACAAATTCCCCAAACCATAGTCTGAGCACATATATTATAATTCGGACCCAAAAATTATTCGGTGGAAAATACATTTCTATGCTAAGGTTTATAATTGGTGGCATGTATTATACCATATGGTGGAAAATGCATATATAATCCAAGTTTGGATATATTAAGGTTTGGAGGGCGCATTTAAATATTCCAAATTTGAATATATCACATGGTGGATTGAATATGGTTTGAACCACATATTTTTATGCCAAATACCTTCTAGCCTATAGTTTGGTTGGCACACATTTCCAACATGGAAAAGGTTTTATAATCAAAGGTTGGATGGAGTGTTAATTAATGGTGGTGCAAAAAAAGAATGGAGGGGTGGAGGTCGGGGTTTGACCCCATGACGTCCCCCACTCCACTACTTCCTTCTACCAATGAGCCAAAACATGAGACTTGTTAAAGCTTGGCACATAATATATATTTGAATGCAGCGGAATACGATGGTAGGAATGGAGTGGGCCAACCCTCCTCCTCATGTGTCTGCGCCATAAGACCACACACCAACGCTCAACTAAACATGCTTAGTGCACACTCTAATATACATCTTATCCTTAATTAAGCTCAGTTAATAGTTGGCAGAAATTTTGGCGGAATCTCCAAATCCGACGCCACTTCCAAATTTGTCGGAGCTAAATGCTAGTTCTCCATATTTAGAGGGAGAATCTAGGGGAAAATTAAGTGGATCATATCTTGAGAAATTTTCGACCAATTTTGGCTCAGGAATAGTCATTCCTAGTAGATTGGAATGCTTTTAATCCATTGGAATAGCTTTCAGAGGCAATGGAGAAAATATACAAGTGTTTTAGGTCACATGAATAATTTTTAAGCCTAGGGCCACCAAGAGGGAAGGCCGTGCCCAGATCAGCTAAAGGCCAAATGGAGTGAATGACCAATCATTTTTATATTTATTTGATGTTCTAAACATAGTGGTATATTTTGAAGAGGCTTTGGAGCACATCTAAAGATGATTTTGTCACTTTGAAGATTAAACAAGCCCATGGCCACCAAGATGGGAGGTCAAGCCTAGAGGAGCTGGAAAACAAATTCAGAGATTGAATAGCCATTTTAGGGGTTTTTGAGTGTTTTGAAGCCAATTGATTAGGTTGCAAGTACATTGGAGCACTAAAAGTGCTTGTAAACAAATATTTGACTCTTAATCCCAAGAGGGCCTAGCTAGTTAAAGCAGGTCCTTGGAGATGTTGCCCAGGAGGGGTGAACCCCATTATCATCTATTGTGTTATGTGATTGTTGTAAGTTATTTTTCTTAATTTTATTTGTTGTATATGAGTTTTTAAAATTTAATTAACTCATAATTTTATCATAAAAAACACATGACACTTGACACATAAACCCCTTCACAAGTTGTTAAATTAAGATGATCCTAATCATACATTTTTAATGTTGATGAGGGAGATAGCATAGAAATAAATAGTTTTCCCATATTCATATCACACATTCATACCTTTTTTTCAAACAAAATATTCACTCGAGGGTGCCAGCAATCGTCATCATCAACCAATGGCAGGCCACCAATCACAATGTGACTTAATAGAACCAATATTTGTCACATTATATTAACTAGTCATGGCATCACAAGCATGGGACATGCCCACCTCATAGAAAAATTTCTTATTTTACCACTTAAATATTTCCTACATAGCATGGTTAATTTTTACTTCAGACAAGGGGTTCCCCTACTTATATCCACAACATGTTACTCTCTCTCTCTCTCTCTCTCTAACAAAAGGGTCACACAAAAAAGAAAACGTAATGTATTTCAGCTATATGTTTCCTCCTATACCTCATACATCAGGGGGGAAATGTTAACACCATAAAATCGTACAAGCAAAAGACATTAAAAAATGTCAAGAAACTAGTAAAAATAAATATTTTCCAGCAGAAATACATTATGAAGGAAAAAAAAAAAATTCCTAAGATTCAGTCAGAAACGGGTAGACAACGCACCAACAACAAAGAAGTTTTTCACACAACTCGCATTTTCCTTCGATAGCCACGTTTTCCTGGGGATGGGGAAAAGTCACCATCCGGGACCACTTCCCACACTTGGTGAAGATGATTCTCTATCAGTCACAGTCAAGGATAGCTGAATTCAAGTCACCTTAAAGATTTATGTAATCCTAAAAGGAATCTCTTGTCCCATGCTTGAGTCACTATCAATCTTGGGCCAAGAGAGGGAAGAGGAGTTCAAAAATTTCTATACAAACTAGCCATGGGAAGAGAAGAAAAAGACACATTTTTATGTTGCCCAATTTTCGACCATAGAAACAAAAAATTTCAATTTTTTAAGCAAGAGGATTGAAGGCACTAGCATGTTGGCCATCCAACATCCTAGTGAAGAATAGAACTCCACCATTGGAGAGTTGTCACATTCCTTTTGAGAGAGGGGGAAGAAGCTTGCGAGGAAACCAAGGAAAGGGACCCCCTTAATGAGAGTATTTGAGCTTAATAGCTAAAAGGACTCACTTCAAGTGTGTTAGAATTTTATTCTTCTTACTACCAAAAACCAATAAAGGTATTTTTCTCCATTATTGTATTGGTTTGTTTTCTCCCTTTGAGAATTATTGGCTTGTGTTTTTCTATTTGAGTTCATGTTATTGTATGCATTACTTACCTTATGCATTTAGTTTACATTTTTTTCAGTATTTCCATTAACAACACCATAATATTCTCTGTGATCTTTTCAGGAAGCAACCTATTGCTAAATAGGGGTATTTTGGTACACTAGTGCGACAAAAACATTACCACAATTAGTTCTAAAAACCAAATATGAAAGATATTGATAAAATTTACTTCAAATTTCATCAATGAAAACAAGGACCTTAAGCCTTTATATAACCATAACAAACAAGATTCACCATCAAAAAAAGAAATAGTAACACTATTCAACACCATTTAACACATCAATATAAAGTCTTGTCAACAAAGGATCAAGGAAAAAACACTAGAAGAGAGAAGGCAACCAAAAAAACACTAGATTGATCGAAGAATTTCACACAAGCACCAAGTTGAAAAATACTATCACACAATGACATCTCCTTCTTATCAAAATAGGGTACTATAATCATCAAATTTCCACTTCATGTTGCGTAGAGTTGCCACACTATTGTAGTTGCATGTTCCAAGAGGATATAAAAAATAAAGGGACTGAAACCTG
The DNA here is from genome assembly GCA_034641835.2 of Pinus albicaulis. NCBI lineage: Eukaryota > Viridiplantae > Streptophyta > Pinopsida > Pinales > Pinaceae > Pinus > Pinus albicaulis. Next base: position 1,969,544,990 of record CM076578.1, on the reverse strand, counting down.
CATTGGAATACCACATTAGTCGGAAATGATAACTGGAGAAAGAGGAGATGTAGAAGATGGTGGAGAAGCAGTAATGGGTTGAGTATTGATTTCCACATGAGGATCCAAAATTTCCTCAGTCTGTGAATCTGAAAGCACATATTTTTCCACCTTGCACACATGAGTTAATATATCATCAAGACTGAAACAAACATTTCATATCATTCTCTTTATATCTTCTTGATCTACAAACATTTTATAGCTATCCACATGTTTTTCATGTAGCACCAAGAGAAAAAGTGTTTCCATTTGTTGATATACTTCTATAGAGTGTAAGAAGTAAATCCACCTCTTCCAAAATTTCCCTGGGTTAGGAATCTATTTAAGGTGTTTCACCCCTACTTTTGAGTAAAAAAATTACAATATGGAACCAAATATTTTGGACTCAAGGTGCCAAATTTCCTTGTGGACCTCCGAAGGCACCGAGTCAAAATAATTGGCAAGAAAATTCCATTGAAATAATCGTCATTGCTGAGAAACTAAATCATTGTGCCCTCCTCTTCGACTCGGAATTATTTGTCTTGGAAGAATTAGGGAAAAGGAGAGCATGAATACCCTTGTAGCTAGAGCAATAGGATATGAGACCAGACAGTTCCCAAAAACCTGGGTCACAAACCTAAAACAATAGACTCTATAATCTATACACCCACAACTTGATTTAGAGAAAGAGCTAGAGCTAAACGAAAATAGTGAGTTTGAGACTATGGTGTTCCATGTAGGGTTATGATGAAATTAAAAAACAAATTTAGAAAAATATGATAAACTAGGATTAGGGTTCCTTGAGCAAGTTATCGGCAACATACTCAAGACATAGCGAGAAATTTAGGATCCATAACAACCATAAGACACAAAAGTAGAACAAAATTGATTATTTAAAGGATGAGAGAGTATATGGAAATACCAATATTTCTCATTAATCACAATATAGGGCCATAATGGAATGAAAAGTATAGAATTATATGTCAACAACCCTAATTTCTATACATGACCAAATAAACTAAAACCGGATGGAAAATCTACCCTAATACTAGAATCCATATACCAGGACTAGAATTAAAGGAGATACTTTTATAATCAATCCCTTGACATGAAGAAATAATGAATACAACAATCAACACAAATACTAGACTTGTAGCAGTGCTATGTAAAAGTAAGATGAAAAACGTTGACATTCTTCTAAGGTTATGGAAGGATGATTATTAGGTGCACCAAGTTGATGCCTCTTTAAAGGAAGAGTGCTCCTAAACTTACTGGAGTTCATAAACATATGACCCAAACCATGAATTTAGACAATTGCAGAGGGAGCGAAGTACTTGTATAGAGATTTCTCCTCACCATCACCTTCAAAGCCATCATACCCTTGCCATGCATATACCCATCTGTTGCATTTATAAAATATGTGTTGTGAGGATTAATGCAAGGTGATAAATCTATTGACATGTCAGCGCAAGCCAAGGAAAGGAAAATTGGTACACTTGGCACACACATTAATAAAAAAATACTCTCGTAATACCTCCCACCATTAATGCTTTCAGGTCCAAAAATAACCCGGTGATCCATTACTTGCTCCTAGCATGAAAATTATGGCTCATATTTGGCTACCATAAACAAAGGATAACACATGAAAATTTAAATTGAATTTCCCACTAATAGTCACCAACTTTTCACATTCATAATGAAGAGATGATAGTAGGTTAGATCCCACCTTATTTCCTTTTGCATGCCACCTTACATGTTTAAAGTAAAATTGGTAGATCTGGCAAGCCTTTCAACCCTAGACTATTAAATTCCACACACTCACCGCCATCGGGGAACCAATATTCATCATTCATCTTATGATTCTTCCTACCATGAATTAAATCCCTATTAATATAAAACCCACATTCCAACATTGGAGAAGAAGATACTAATATCCTCCAATTATCACACCCCAAATAAAAATCAATATAGATCAATAATTGGCCCATCTTCCAGCTAATATAGATCAATGCAAGTAGTGTTGACTTGGACACGTCTGTGTTTGCCAATATACAAATATAGTGGTCGCCACCCATAATAAGAAATGGATCAAAATGTTTATACACTCCCCATTGGTGAGATATCATGAAAATGCATGTTATCTTTTGAAAGTAAGATATTACACCTTTTTCTATCCTACTCCCTATCATGTAAAGGCCAAGGTAGATCTATATTAATTTTCAGGGAATGACATCCCATATTCACAAGATAGTCCACCATTTTTTTCCATTCTATATGGTGTGTTGCATTATATTGTATATGGTGTGTTCCATTATAATGTTATATAGTAGACAATATTATTCACCAATCCTTTTAATCGCCAACTATGAATATTTTTTGAAACCTCTTATCCATTGATAAGTTTTTTAACAGAAATGATAACCAATAAACAATCTCCAACAATCTGTAATATTTTATATCCTTCTCGCAGAGCTATACAAAGTCCTTTTTTCAGAGCCATAAAATCCACATAGTTGTTACTTACCACACCACAATACATTGTATAGTTTCTCGGGGGATTGAATTTATCATCTAGGAAAATACCTTCAATTCCTTCTTTTCTTGAATTTCCCTTTGAAGCCCTATCAAAATTTAGTTGTATAAAATGCATAGAAGGAGAACTATAAGAAGTAAAAAAAAATTGTATAAGTAATACTTGTATCATTTTCCTGTCCAGATTAAGGTTTCTAATTATTGGAGCCTCTAATTCATCAACATACCAATCATGTGATGTTTAGAGTGTAATTAGATGCATTCCTTACACCAAACATGGATTTATCTATTTATCTTTAAAATTTATGTAATCGCTTTCCTTCCACAGATTCCATAAAATAAATCCAAACATGAGACACCAAGATCTATGGATGATTGGATTCTTAAAATGATTTTTGAATCAATTATTCATTGTGGTTTTAGTGATATTGGATGATACATGATAGTTGACAAAAATATTAGAAAAGAGTTTCCACACTTATATTGCAAAATTAAATGAAATAAATACATGCTTCAGTGATTCCTCCTCTTTGAAACATAGATAGAAAATAGAAGGCCCTTCCACACCATTTTTACAAATTATTTCCCAATTCAAGAGACGATTACAGGTGATTAACCGTAATAAGGTTGAAATATTTGGCCATCCGACTTCTGTCCAAATCCATTTCTACATTTTTTCCTTTTCCAACTGCATATGTCTCGTGACACTAAAATAGGATTCTTTAACTGTAAAGGAACAACTAGAGAGTTTTCTCCATATCAATATATCAGTCTCAATGGAGTGTCAGATTCTCATTTCTTTCAATTCCTTATCAAATATTTCCCCTCGAATAATTTTTAAAATTTTGGGCCAATCTTGCTTTTGTTTCCAATATATCCAAATAGAAATATCAATTGTATTTCTTGTATTCTGCAACTTTTATATTTCCCATATGTTTCATGAGGATTTTAATATCCTTAAGAGTAGGATTATCATTCAATATTGGCATCTGTTTCCAAGATTCATCCCAAAAATATGCCTGATGGCTTGATTTCATATCCCATAAAACATTGTTTTGAACCAAATCCTACTATTATGCATCCAATTCCATAAGCTAGAAACTGTTTTACTACTATCATAACATAATATATCTTCTTGTTTATATAATGAAACATATTTGTATCCATAATGAAACATAATGAAAAATATATCTTCCATATTTGTATCCAAAGTTGTTCTCCTCCTTTTATCCACGACCACCATAATTTAGCACCAAAATCAATTATTAGGGGAATTTTGAGGTCTAAAATGGGCCTCCTAAGGAAATTGTAAAATAATAATGAAAATAATAAAATAAGATTAGATTCATCATCAAATTTTAGAGGGAAAAAGAAAAAACTACTTTTTCAACTCATATTTTAACCTTATCTCCCTATGGGTTTACTAAAATTTCGAGCAGGAACACTTGTTGGATGCACAATTTGATTCCTCATCCAAGGAGTACCCATATTACATACCTTTTACGGACCCTGCTACACAAAAAATGAGAAAGACATGGAAAACATGATTGCAACCACATTTTTTCATGTATTTCTTATTTTTTGTGTAAAAGGTTCCATCAAAAGTATGCAACATGGGTACTCTTTGGATGAGGAATTAAATTTTACATCCAAAGAGTACTCCCATTCAAAATTTGAGTAAAAAATTAGGGAGATGAGTTGAAAATACGAGTAGAAAAAATAGTTTTATTATTTTATTATTTTTTAATCTTTTTACTTTTTTAATCCAAAACTGGTGAATCATTCCCCATGGTTAACATCATTATATTGAATATTATTGGTTCTTATAAATTTTATTTTGGTTGTACATTTTTCTTAGGAGGCCCATTTTGGACCTCAAAATTCCCCTAATGGTTCATAATATCTGGGTTTCTTAAGACTCGACCCCGAGAAAATATGCATAAAATAATATTCTCCCAACTGAGTAAAGACCATCGCTTAATATTTTTGGATCCTTGCCATAAAAAATAAGACCTTAAGTTTCATAGCTTACCATCAATGGTTTTTGGAAGAGGAATTGCCACTATCTGATATACTAGAAAGACTTGTAAAACTGCCTTAGTGAGAATCAACCTGCTTGCAAAATTCATTGATTCCTTTCCTTTTTATTGTAGATATGGAAGGATTGTGCATATTTTTAAAGAAGTATCACTCATAAGGTCATATTTGAGGTCTTTCACTGTTTGGGAATGAACTTCCACTTATTTACCAACAATTTGTTGATGATATATTTTTTTTACGTCCACCCACTCTATGAGAAGCTAAAGGAATTAAACATATTCTAAAACTATTTTTTGATGCTTCTATTATTGTAATAAATAGAGAGAATACTCTTATATTCTTATTTAATTGTAAATATTCTATTTAGAACCATCTGACAAGGGATTTGGAGTTTCATCGAGCCCATCTTACGATCAAATATTTTGGGATTCCTTTGGTTTTATATCCAAAAATAATTACTTGGAGCCAAGACTTACTACCAAAGTTGTCAAATAAGGTTCAAAATTGGACCTTTAGAACCATTAATGTTTTGTTTTTTAAACTTAAGTTTTGGATGATTGAACTACATTTGGCATGTGATATAATGTTTTGCTTTTATTGGATAGTTGAACTACAATTGGCATGTGAAGTAATGTTGTGATATAATGTTTATGTTTTTAAAACTCAAGTTTTGGATGGTTGATGATGCAGGGGCATTAGGCTCAAAAGTTACATTGTACATAAATAGACATAGGGGGTCCCATGTTCTTTGAATTTCTTGTAAATATTAATATTTTGAATATTTTGGTAGGGAATTGTAATTGTTCTCAAGCTATTTTGAGAACATGAGAATTGGTTAAGATAGGAATACGAAGAGTCAGTTTAGGATTAGACAGCTATTGAGTCTAAATTCAGGAATTGAGAATGCTAAGAGTTGTTGAACTGTTTGGAGACCTGAACCGATTCAGGTCATCCTTGTGGTATAAATGTAACCCTGAAGAGTCTAAGTAGGGAGAGAGAGAGAGAGGTAGAGAACTTCTTCAGCAATAGAGTAGGAGGATAATGGCCACTGAACTGAATATCTAGCATGTCATGAATTTGTAAGCGATTGCTTTTGAGGTTGATCGCCTATATGTATATATATATATATATATATATATATATATATATATATATATATATATATATATATATATATATATGGAGAATTGTTTATAAATCCTGTGTGTGACTTTATGTCTTCTTGGTCGAATCGTATGAGGAAATTATCTCTGTGTAACTGTGCATTTGTTGTTTAAACTCTGTGTGGGGAATACCTTGCGTGTTTGTACGTTCGTTGATTATTTCTGTTCTAATTCTCTGTAATTATGTATAGTATGAATCTCTGCGTATGAAGATAAAAGTGAAACCCTGTTGAGGAATCATGGTGGTGGGATTCGAATTCTAGGCAGAGACCTTCTTGTGATGAAGAACTGGCTTAGTTGGATATTTTTAGTCGTGGAATCATTTGGTTGAATATCTGAGGAGTATCTCGAGTACCATGAGGAGAACTGATATATAAGCCGAAGCATTGATTCGAAAGGAATCGATGCTTTCAAAACCAGAGCATCTAGTTCAAGCACCAGAGATTTTCACCTAATAAGTGAAGTTGTGTATCGAGGTGAGTCTTCAATGGGAGAGTGAAATCTGAGTTGATTATAAGCATTTAACCTTGTGAAGTCCCGAATAGAGTGTTGATGGAGTTAAATGGAACCTGGAGCGTGGAAAGGGCGGAACCACGAAGGAGGAACAGTAAAGGCAGTTTCTGGTTTTCATCGCACCGCCTTTACACGGTGAGTGGTATTTGAGGAATTGGGATCGATTCCACAGGACAGGCGACACGTGTCCCCGAGCGAATTTGGAAAACTGCCTCCACTGCGCGCCATCACACATTATTGTTCGCGCATCTAGGCCAAGTGATATCCGTCGGATCATAAGGAGTTGGGCGATGTGATAACAACCGTTGGATGGGTGCGTGGAGTTAACAAAGGTATGTTGCGTTGTTGTTAACGAATAAATGAGTGGTCCCGAGCACTATACACATACGAATAATAAGCGAGTTGTTCTTAAGTCTAATGGTGAAGTTGTGATTTATGCGAGCAATCAGTTGCCCATTTAAATATTGACATATATATATTTATATATATATATGGGGCGCATATGTATACATAATGGACTGTTGGGTTATAGCTATAGAGGAATTTTGAATTAATATCTCAATTCTCTGAATTGAGATATTAAAATAACCCAGACTTATTTGTTTAAATTTGCCAGCGTAGAATAAAGGAAGTGTGAGATTGCTCGAATTGGGAAGATAATTGGGCATGAAATTTTGAATGCAATTGTACACACATCTTTGTTAAAAATTTGAGCAAAACGGGACTGTGGATGACCCCGTTACCAAGTGGTATCAGAGCTTCAGGAATAGCTCTTTTTGAAAAGCCCAAGTTTGGTGAATGCAAAGAAACCAGACTTGTAGAAACTGATAAGATTACGGCCTACAGGGATATAGTGAAGGTAATTGCAGAATTGCAGAGTCGAATTGGAGGACAAGTGTTGCGAAGACTGCAGAATTGAAAAAGGAATATCAAGAAGCAAGGATACATAGAATCATAGTGAACAGGATTTGCAGGATGAGTGGAGGACAGGATCATGATCTTGCAAGTAATTAACTTTAATCTGATTTGAAATTGGAATTGCAGAATTATGGTTGCAGAAAATTGAAGACAGAGTTTGATAGTGAAGGTAGTGAGCCTGGTATTCAGCTAAAGGCTGGATGAAGAGGAAAATTGCAGTGTTCTCAAGAGAAATGAGCAGTGTTTAACTCTGGTTGGAGGATTGTTTGCAGAAGTCAGAGTGCAGAAAATTGAATACATCTCAGCAGAAGTAGATCACAGCTTTGAGAGCAGTGATAGAGGAATCCAACAAGGGATTCTGAGTGCAAAAAGAGTGTTTCAGAACCTGAAATAATTCCCAACTAAGGTTGGATGAAAGAATAAAAGGGGTGTTCTTGAGAAAGCTGCAGAGTGAAGCCTAGTGAGCAAAAGAGAGTGCTCAGAAGGTTCCAGAGGGAGGGGACCAGTACTTTCCAAAATCCGGAGCTTAAGAGAGAAGCTTGGTGAGGTAACTTGCAACAAGAGAGCTTGCTATCGCAGAGGCTTAGTGCAGCTTGTGAGTGAAGAACTCCTAGAGAAGAAAATGGCTACTGAGAGCCATAGCAGAGACTGCAGAGATTGCAGAGGTTCTGAGAGAGGCCACAACAGAAGAAGGAAATAATATTCCAAAGAAAATGGCATGAAGAAGAAATCCACAGATGAAGAGTATTGGAAATAATTAGCTGAGATCAGGGAAGAGTTCAACAGATTGAAACTGAGGATAGAAGAAAGCCAGAGAGTTGGTTGGCTCATGAGGAAGAATGTGAAATGGAAACCATTATAGCTGATGTTGAGGCAAAAGAAGATTGACCTATTGAGGGAAGAACTCAGAGCAGCTGAGTTGAAAGAAGAAATTCCTGCTTGTGAAGCAGAACAGAGCACAGATGAAGAGTGGAGATCTGCAAGAGATCTTGTGAGACATGATGAAGTCTTGAGGCAGCAAGAAGCTTGTCTTGCTGAAGAGGAGGATATCATTGAGGATTTCCTGAGTTATTGGACAAGTCTAGATGATGTAGGGGCTTGTGTTCTTGAGTCTAACAAATGTGAAGTGATGAAAGACTCCACAGAGGAAGAAGAACCCAGACTTCTTGAAGTAAAGAGGGAAATTGAAGATTCCATGTGCAGACCTGTTCAAGAAGAAGTACTTGAGGTAGTAGCAAAGATTGAAAGGTCTTGTGATTTGAACACTAAAAATTTGTGTGTGTTTGCAGGTACACCACTGGAAGATGAACAAGCTTCAGAGTTTGTTGGTGAGAAGAAGACATTAAATCTAAAATTTGTTCAGATCAATGCTGAGATAGTGAGATCTCAGGGAGAGATGAAGACAGAAGGATCAAATGAATATATCCAACAGAATGTTGGAGTAGAAAGAGAAGGACCTGCAGAGTATTGTTCAAGAACCAGCAAAGGCATAAAAGGTTGTGTAAGGTTCCCGAAATCTACTCCTATTGAAGTTGTTGAGTTATATAGGAGGTTGGATTCTCAGAGAAGAGAATTGGAGGAGCAGAGGACCTATGCACAAGATGGTTTGTTGAGGGAAAAAGGTAGGAAGATCTTCATGGATGGAGTTCGTGGAACAAATGATGGAAGAAAAGTGAGACTAGCTGACAGTCTCATGAAGGATGCAAATCATCATGCTGAGGTGCTGATAGAAGGTTTGGAAAGGAGTTCTGCACAACGTACTGATGTGTTGTCAGAAGAAAAGAAGGCATTGAAGCACTGGAACTTTACTATTGATGATTCATGTGTTAATAATACAGAGAAAGAGGAAGAACAACAGTTGGAAGTTTTCAGAGAGATGAATAAGAAGGAAACTATCTTGGCTGAAAACATAGTGAAGGATCAGCATTTGGGCATGATGATTGGAGCAATGGAGATGGCTCTAACAGCTGAAGAGAAAGATGATGAAGAAATTCTAAGCCTTGGACCAGACTTAGAATTTCCAGGAGAAGAATCGGTGACTAGGTCATAAATTGAGACGATTGGGTCTCATGGTTTTAACACTGACAGTTTGTTTATGTGTATAGGTGATGCAGAAGACAATTCATCCTTTGAAATTGTCTTGAGAGAAGAAAAAATGTTGTTGAAGGAGGATGAGACAACCATGTCTCATATGCAGAGATTTGTCACTGTCATTGACAAAGAAGAGTTGGCTAGACTGATGGGCCAAGAGCAGACTGGAGAGCAGATTTTAAAAGTTGTTGAAGTGAGGAGGAATCAGCATTCCATGCTGACATAATATGAGAAAGAAAAGCTCCGAGAACTTGATTGGATTTCCAGAATCCATCAAGAGGGTGAGAGGCAGTTGTTGAAGATTTCCCAAGAGGAAGGAAGAGATGTTGGAGCCAACTTCCAGCATGTTGAAGATGTAAAACAAACACAGGAGAATTGGCTGAGTTGTTTGCTGGGAGCATTTGAAGAAGAGAAAGGGATTGCAGACCCTGGAGCAAGGATGCCTAAAGCTGTGAAGAACAGAGGAGTAGATACTAGCTTGCAGAATCAAATTCTTTTTACTAGTGTACTGGAGGAGTATGTCGCTATTGGTAGGAATTTAAATAGTGGATTGTTTTCTAAGAATGAATTCGCAGATGATGAACAAAAGAAAAGTGTTGCAGAGGGACAGGAAGGGGAGGCAATAACACCCATGGTGGCAGCAGAGGCAACATTGGCATCAGCAACACCCATGGTGGTAGCAGACACAACATGGAGGATGACACCTGCAGAAGTAATAAACATGTTAATAGCATGTGAGACAACAAGAGCAGCAATATTGGCAGTGACAGAGATTGAAGGCAGCAGCAGAGGGCAAGATAATTTCCAGCTAGAAGATAAGCTGGACATGGAGATTGAGTACATCAGAAGACTGATGATGAGAGTGACTCAGGAGCAGCAGACAACAGCAAGAAAGCGGGAGAGTTTCAGCAAGAGAAAGACAATGTAAGATTGTGAAAGCATAGCTGGGGGAGATTACAAAACAAATTCTAGAAGCCTGGAGAAGATCAGTTGAAGAATGATGCAGCTGATGGACAGCAGCAAAACCAAGTATGGGATCTTAGAGGTAGAGATGAAGAGCACATGATCAGAAGACCATGAAAAATTTGAAGCTTGGGAGTCCGATACAGGGGCATTAGGCTCAAAAGTTACTTTGTACATAAATAGACATAGGGGGTCCCATGTTCTTTGAATTTCTTGTAAATATTAATATTTTGAATATTTTGGTAGGGAATTGTAATTGTTCTCAAGCTATTTTGAGAACATGAGAATTGGTTAAGATAGGAATATGAAGAGCCAGTTTAGGATCAGACAGCTATTGAGTCTAAATTCAGGAATTGAGAATGCTAAGAGTTGCTGAACTGTTTGGAGACCTGAACCGATTTAGGTCATCCTTGTGGTATAAATGTAACCCTGAAGAGTCTAAGTAGGGAGAGAGAGAGAGGTAGAGAACTTCTTCAGCAACAGAGTAGGAGGATAATGGCCACTGAACTAAATATCTGGCATGTCATGAATTTTTAAGTGATTTCTTTTGAGGTTGATCGCCTGTATGTGTATATATATATATATATATATATATATATCTGTTTATGGATAATTGTTTATAAATCCCGTGTGTGAATTTATGTCTTCTTGGTCAAATCGTATGAGGAAATTATCTCTTTAACTGTGCATTTGTTGTTTAAACTCTGTGGGGAATACCTTGCATGTTTGTACGTTCGTTGATTATTTCTGTTCTAATTCTTTGTAATTATGTATAGTATGAATCTCTGCGTATGAAGCTAAAAGTGAAACCCTGTTGAGGAATCATGGTGGTGGGATTCGAATTCCAGGCAGAGACCTTATTATGATGAAGAACTGGCTTAGTTGGATATTTGCAGTTGTGGAATCATTTGGTTGAATATCTGAGGGGTATCTCGAGTACCGTGAGGAGAAATGATATATAATCCGAAGCATCGACTCGAAAGGAATCAACACTTTCAAAACCAGAGCATCTAGTTCAAGCGCCAGATATTTTCACCTAATAAGTGAAGCTGTGTATCGAGGCGAATCTTCAATGGGAGAGTGAAAGTTGAGTTGATTATAAGCATTTAACCTTGCGAAGTCCCGAATAGAGCATTGATGGAGTTAAATGGAACCTGGAGCGTGGAAAGGGCGGAACCACGAAGGAGGAACAGTAAAGGCGGTTTCTGGTTTTCATCACACCACCTTTACACGGTGAGCGATATTTGAGGAATTGGGAGCGATTCCACTGGATGGGCGACACGTGTCCCCGAGAAAATTTGGAAAACCGCCTCCACTGCGCGCCATCACGCATTATCGTTCACGCATCTAGGCCAAGCGATATCCGTCAGATCGTAAGGAGCGGGGAGATGTGATAACAACCGTTGGATGGGCGCGTGGAGTTAACAAAGGTATGTTGCGTTGTTGTTAACGAATAAATGAGTGGGCCCGAGCACTGTACACATACGAATAATAAGTGAGTTGTTCTTAAGTCTAATGGTGAAGTTGTGATTTATGTGAGCGATCGGTTGCCCATTTAAATCTTGACATATATATCTATATATATATATATATATATATATATATATATATATGGAGCGCATATGTATACATAATGGACTGTCGGGTTATAGCTATAGAGGAATGTTGAATTAATATCTCAATTCTCTGAATTGAGATATTAAAATAACCCAGACTTATTTGTTTAAATTTGCCAGCGTAGAATAAGGGAAGTGTGAGATTGCCCGGATTGGGAGGATAATTGGGCATGAAATTTTGAATGCAATTGTACACACGGCTTTGTTAAAAACTTGAGCAAAATGGGACTATGGATGACCCCGTTACTAGTTGAACTACATTTGGCATGTGAAGTAATGTTGTGTTATAATTTGTTTTGTTTTTAAAACTTAAGTTTTGGACGGTTGAACTACATTTGGCATGTGATATAATGTTTTTTTATTTATTGGATAGTTGAACTACAATTGGCATGTGAAGTAATGTTGTGCTATAATGTTTTTGTTTTTAAAAATCAAGTTTTCAATGGTTGAACTACATTTGGCTTGTGAAGTAATGTTATGTTATAATTTGTTTTGTTTTTAAAACTTAAGTTTTGGACGGTTGAACTAAATTTGGCATGTGAAGTAATGTTGTGATCTATAATGTTTTGTTAAATTAAAACTTAAGTTTTGGATGCTTGATCTACATTTAGCATGTGATATATAATGTTTTGTTTTTATTGGATAGTTGAACTACAATTGGCATGGCATGTGAAGTAATGTTGTGATATAATGTTTTTGTTTTTAAAACTCAATTTTTGGATGGTTGAACTACACTTGGCATGTGATTATGATATTATGTTTTGTTTTTAAAATTCAAGTTGTTGTTTTCCCAAAAAAAAAAATCACATGAATATATGTACATGTAGAAATGATTTTACACATGTTTGAATATATACGTTAAAACAATTGAAGTACAATACATACATACATACATACATACATACATATATATATATATATATATATATATATATATATATATATATATATATAAACAATCATAAGATTATAGGTCTTGTTAGATGTGTCAAACAATCATAAAATTTTAAAAATGCATTTTATAATGTATATATATCTAGTACGTGCAACATTTCTCATCAATGCACATAGAAAAACTACTTTCATTTAATTGCATTCTAGAACATATATATCCAGTACTTGTGCATTTTTCATTAATGTACATAGAAAAGATACTTTCAGTTAATTGCATTATGGAATATATATATATATATATATATATATATATATATATATATATATATATCCAATACTTCTAGAACATATGTATTTTTCATCAATTCACATAGAAAAGCTACTTTTAGTTTATACTAGTGTGCATGTACCAAAACAATGTACATGTGCAAACACTTGCACAGATAACATAGCAAGGCAGCTCAATTTTTAGTTGAGTTCTGGAAGTTCTAAAACATGAATCCAAAGAGAAGAAATTGTTGGGCATTTCAATCAAAAAAATTCCAATGGAATGCCATCTTCAATGATCCATTCATGATCGGATTTTAACATTTTACATTTCTTAAGTTTCATTTTTTCTTTGATTGAACATCTATCAACTTTATGTGTGCTGCACACACCAAGTGACTATATTGAGAACTTATGACATCGGGTTCATAGTCTTTAAAGTAAACAAAATCCCCACTTTGATTAGTTTTTTCTGAAAAATTAACCTTTCAGTATAATAGATCCTCTATCATATAGAAATCCATGATCATTATAGTTTTATAATAATTTCATATTTCATTCAGTGCAATACATCAAATAATACTTCACATTTTCATCGTTGTCAATAGGTGCAATTATAACAAAAAAATCTCCTGCACAATAAAACAAACTTAAAAAACTTATGTATTTAAATTTAGATCATAATTAACATGAAAAATTAACTTTAAAATAATTTTAGTATCTATTTCTAGATCTCTATCATTTGAAAGAAATTCAAATGTTACCTTATCTAACAAGATCAGAAACTTGATCACCATCAGATGATATTGTAGTCTCCTCTGATTTCATTTCTTCAAACATTGCAACGGACATTTTCCCCTTTGTATTTATTTTTGTATGTTTCCAATCTTTTACATACATTTTGTTTTCACAAACATCATTGGATTCTATGTTGTCTATGCAAACATGACAAAAACAAGAATATTTTCGTTTATCCAATACGAACACATTTGTGGACAACTTTGTTTAATTGAATGCAATTTTCGAGTCCCTTTTATTGTTTCAACTTAATTTCCAATTGATCTATCTATGTCTTCGATCCCAATATGCCAAAAAAACCTATGTATGAAAAATTTAAAGAATAATGTAAATATGATATCAAAATACCATCAAAGATAATCATTGTGATAAATTTACACTGTTTAAAATTGGAATCCAATTAAAAGTGAATTGAATGTACCTTCGCACTTTCCTTGATCGGTTAGTCTCATGGCTTAGAGCAGTGATGCACCATTGAAAAACTTCTTTAGCGTCCACAAGTCGGTTTGCAAAGGGGTTCATTTGATATCTTTGAAGTTCTCGTTTTATGCATGCCCCTGCACCGTCATGTTCTCCTTTTCCATGGCCAGTCTCAAAGAAATTCCAACAATGTTTAATGCAAGTTTTCTTATGAAGACAACACAACCAAAAGAATGATCATGAAGATTTGAATTGACCTGCGCATCCATTTGACCATATCTAATGTTCATTGAATTTTATTCCACGAATTTTCAAGAAGTCATAGATCTTTCCAAAACAGTGTTGTACAAAATATATATCATGTGTACGATCGTCACTAATATAAAAGTGATATTATTTAATAACATGTTGATTTTCACTGATTCTTTCTATATGATCGACGTTTTGTTTAGCATGTCTATATAGAATATGGACAAGCATGGAGACTTGGTCAGAATGATAGTATTCACTCTTAATTTCTTTTTGTGGAACAAATGTGTATTTTTCTGCAAAATCAATTACAGACAAAATGGGCCCTAGTGGAAAAACTTCACGAGGTTTTTTGAATTCCAAGTCTTGCCATCGAGCTCTATGGGAATTCTTGGTGTATTTATAAATTTCTGCCTCAAACTTTCTCAAAAAATCTATCACAAAAATTTCTTCTTCTTGTAATTCAATTCTTTTAGCACTATTTGAACCTTGAATCGATGTATGGATATATTCATATCTCTTCCATTTCACTTTCATGTTGGACAATGATTGATCATTTATATCAGTACGATATTTGTTTTGAAATTTAGTCAAATTTCCACAATCATCGCATTTTTTACCACCAACACAATTCATCGCTTTCTCTTTCACATAGAATTTGAAATATGAAATCATGGATAGTGGAAGGAGGAGGTGAATCTTTCCAAAATGTTCTACCAAAGTTAAGGATTGTTTCATAATATAACTGAAATTCCACATGATAACGACAACAACAAGTGTCGCGTACAGTGATAGGTTTTACATACCATGGTTTTTGTTGAACAAAAGCATTGATTGAGACATGAATTTCATGATTCTCTTCTTTGAACTTGTTGAACAACTCTATCTGAGTGGTTTACAATAATTTTTTTTCATGTTCTTCATATTGATTTCGTGTTATTCTTCTTTGCATCACATCCATTGCATTTGGAAAAACACGTGAATTTTTCTTCCAATATTCATATATTGTTTTTTTAACATTTTATCCAAGTCTATCTTTGTATGGTTGCCTACAAATAGCTCTCCAACAAGCGAGTTCATGATTTACATCTATTTGCAACCGAATTTTTCAATGTTTATGCAAAGTTTTTCGTGAGGTTCCTAATGCTCGTACCATAGATTTTACCAAGTGATTATCTTTAGTACTTGATGAAACCATGGCCATATGTATTGCTCTACGTACAACTGAAACATTTTTATGTCTAGATATTCTAATTGAATTTATAGCACTATTTATATTTTTTATCACATTTTCCTTCATTTTTTATCTTTTGTTGATTTTCTAATACCCAATAAAGTTGTAGCTTCTTTTAATTTCCTTAATGATAAGATACCTTTCAACATTTTGGCGTGAACTGTCACATTTTCCTTTATGAAGTAAGTATCAAAAATGCATTTAACACGATATTGTATAACATGGTCAGCTCTTTTATCTCCATATGTGTGAGTCTCAACATTTTCTAACAACTCATTATTGACATTGATTCCATCTGTACATATTCGAATGAATAGTACATAATAAGTTTACATATTCAATAAATAACTAAATTAATAAATATGTATAGTTTCAATAATACGTGCATATATTTAAAAATATATATATATATATATATATATATATATATATATATATATATATATACCTTGTGATTTAATTTCTTCACTTGAATTTCTTTCAACATTTTCACCATCTTCAATCATTGGTTCAATATCTCTTTCACTTTCTCTTTCAAAATCTTGTATCTCATCATCAATGTTTTGAGAAATATCTCTCTCTATTTACATTGCAAAATATTTTTCAAATTAGTTCATCAAATAAAAATTAAGCTTGAACACATTTTACACTAGGAAAATTTTAAATATCAAATTCATAATATTTACATTTACATATGTGCTTCAACTTCTAGTTGAGGTTGATTTTCCCTTTCAATATTTGAGAGTGTTTCTCTCTTTATTTTGTGATATTCTCTCTCTCGTGTTCTCTACATTCCTCAGGGTCGCTTGTTCGATCATATTTTTTCGCACAATTCATTCGATTTCCCACGATAATAGAGTATGAAGTTCAAAAAAATTTCTTCAAAAATTTAGACAAAAACTCAATTAAAAAAAACATCACAAAAGATTTAATTTAAAAAAAAAAAAAAAACTCATTTTAAAATTTTTTCAAAAAATACATACATCAATCCAAAACACTTACTTTAAAAAATCTGAGAAAAAAATGTCTTATAAAAATGAAATGAAGCTCAAAATAATTCCTTCCAAGTCCTGCAAACAAATTTCAAATAAAAAGTTAGACAAAAGCTCATTTTAAAAAATCATTATAAAATATTTACTTCAACCCAAAACACATACTCTAAAAAAATGTCATTGCAGAAAATACCTCCAAAAAATGTCCATTGAAAATTAATTCCATCTTCTTAAAAAATACCACTTTAAAAAATACTTCAAAAAAACCTCTAAAAAAACATCACTTTAAAAAATATCTCCAAAAAATGTCCTTTGAATATTAAGCCTAAAAAGTGTCCTTTCGAAATTAAGTCAAAAATATGTCTTTTGGAAATTAAGCCCAAAAACCTCTGAAAAAAAAAATACATCAAAAAAAATGTCCTTTGAAAATTAAGCCCAAAACCTCTAAAACTATGAAAATTAAGCCCAAAACTTCTAAAAACAAAATACCTTAAAACCAAAAAATGTCTTTTGGAAATTAAGCCCAAAAACCTCTAAAAACAAAATACATCCAAAAAATTGTCCTTCGAAAATTAAGCCCAAGACTTCTAAAAACAAAATATTAAAAAAAAAAATCAATGAAAATTAAGCCCAAAACTTCTAAAAACAAAATACCTTAAAAAAAATCAATGAAAATTAAGCCCCAAACTTCTAAAAACAAAATACCTTAAAAAAACAATGAAAATTAAGCCCAAAACCTCTAAAAACAAAATACCTTAAAAAAAATGAAGCCCAAAAAATATCTAAAAAATGTATCACATACCTCCAAGAAATGTCCTTTGAGTGTACCTCCAAGAAAAGTCTTTAAACCCAAAACAATCCTTTGCAAAAATTTCCTTTGAATGTACCTCCAAGAGAATTCCTTAAACCCAAAACAATCATTTGCAAAAAATTCCTTTGAATGTACCTCCAAGAAAAGTCCTTAAACCCAAAAGCAATCATTTGCAAAATCAGACCAAATGAAGAAATGTGCGAAATTATGTGAAAATAATGAATGCTTTTATGTCAATTTATATTGCCGCGAAATGCTTTTTTTTGGAGGGGCTTCGTTGTATTTTCCGGTGGACAGAAATTCAAGTAAATGTTCGACCGAAATTTTATAATAAATTAAGTCGAACTTTTATGTCGTTAGGCTTGACAGGCCGTCGATGCAAAAAATAATTCGGCCGAACTTTTTTACATGTTCACCCGAACTAGCATGTCTGCAATTACATAGAGCCAAGCTCTGAATGCATATCTTCAACTTTGGCCTGATTAAACTCCATGAAACATTCTTAATTAACTTTCGGAACCAAGACAAACATTTTCAGAATTCAATCTACTTTCAGGAAATATAACTTTTATGGAATTTCATAAATATTTACTAATTTTAATTAATTTTGTAATAAAATGGGTGCAAACAATTTCTGAAGGTCATTATGATTCAGTGAAATCAATATTCTGCATCTTCCAAAATACATTGTAAAAAAATTGAAAAAATTATTATGCATTACATTGGTTCGTCGTTTGTAATGGGTAGTTTTTAGATTTTTATTTTATAGTTTATATGTTGAGAAATTTCGTGTGTCGCGAAACATATTCAAACTATGTAGTTTTTTCATATTGGACCAGTTCAAAAAATTCTAGTAATTATGATATGCATCAGTTGGTTTTGTAAATGTAATGAAACCGAAGTGGACTCTATCTAGATTGTTGTAACACATTTTGTTTCTCAAACACACAAAGTTTCAAAAAATACACTAGTGCGTATTAACATGACTTCTTATGAATCCTTTGATTTTTAAAAAACACACACTCAAAGAAACACTAAGTTGGCATATCAAATGTGTATAAAAAATTCCAAAAAACAAGTAATAGAAAGCTAATAAAAATTATGACAAATTTTATTTTTATTGCAAAATGAAATTCTAAACAGAAAAATTGTTTTGGGTTGCAGAAAGTTGAAGAACAAAAAAAAATGAATTTTTTTCTCAAAAAAGGGCAAAATGTGTTACCCAACTTCACATTTTCACCCTACTTGTGAGATCTACAAATTTTGGACATATTTTATGTGAAATAAATTTGGTACATATGAATGTGATATATAATGTTTTTAAAACTTAAGTTTTGGATGGTTGAACTACATTTTGCATGTGAAGGAATGTTACAATGTTATATAATTTGTTTTGTTTTTAAAACTCAAGTTTTGGATGGTTGAACTACCTTTGGCATGTGAAGTGAAGTAATGTTGTGTTATAATTTTATTTTTTTTTAAGTGTTATGGTTGAACTACATTTGGCATGTGAAGTAATGTTGTGATCTATAATAATCAAGTATCAAGTTATATATGACTACATCTAGATAAGACTATATATAAAAAAGTAAATTTAAGACTAAATCTATTGAAATATAATGTTGCACGTGTGCATGTGCATCTCCATCAAATACAGATGGATGTAGTGCCTCTCCCAGCAAATTCACGATCCTCGAGCTATCCTGCGAAGCATGGGGAATGTGTACACAATGTGTAAAAAAATTAAAATTTAATGTTTTAAAATTGAGTGAGAATATACAGAACTTCATGTAAAAAAAATCATGTAATACCTCATGAGGTTCCCTCGCCATTTGTTGCTCATCCACTAAAAACTCCCCCATAGGAATATCTTCAATAGTAAACTATATATATATATATATATTATAAATTTTCAAAAGAAAATGCATATATAAACTTATTTTCAATAATATTAAAAAAATAAATTAGACAACTTTTTCAAATGGTTGAAATGGTGTGGATGTTCCTATCTCCATTGCTAGAGTCCGTGGAGAAAAGAAATCCTGTATAGGAACCTAACATTCAAAAAATTTAAAAGTATAAAATAAATCAAGATCAATATCTCAATTTATAATAAAACTTTTAGACTTCAATTTATAAATTATAACTTAAAAACATATATTTAAGTGAAAAAATTGAGTACTTCTGCTGGTGGATTTGGCACATCTCGTAAGAGAGGTTCCAAAAGAAAATCTCCAAAAACCTAAAATTCAAAAAATTTAAAATAACTCAAAATCTCTAGATCTCAATTTATAATAAAACTTTTAAACTTGAATTTATAACTTATAAATTAAACACACACACACACACATATATATATAAGTGAAAAATTGAATACTTGTTCTGGTGGATTTGGCACATCTCTTAAGAGTGGCTTCGAAAGAAAATCTCCAAAAACATAAAATTCAAAATATTTAAAATAAATCAAGATCTATATATATCTCATTTTTTAAATGAACTTTCTGAGGTGGAATATATAACTTAAAAACATAAATTTTAAAAGTGAAAATTTGTCCATACTTGTGATTGTGGATTTGGCACTTCTCCTAAGGAAGAAGAAGGTACATCTTGATGCAGGGGCATTAGACACTAGCCAACAATGTAGGAGGTTTTGTCCATATGTTGTGGCTAGGAGGGTTCGAAAACATTTGAATTGTAACAGCTAGGTTTCAATACCTCAGTTGACTGCTTCATTTAGATTAGTTAGAATTTGTAGAAGTCGAATAGTTAGATTCGATCCATCTGTCATGTTTTAGTTAGTTGAATTATTGTAATTAGGCTTTTGATTTTCTAAACGGTCCTCACAGAGAAACCGAAGAGACACATTGTAATGTATCTAAATTGTATCCCTCGGATGTATTGAGAAGAGAAGAGAAGGGATATTTATGCAATAAAATCTGTGTGTTAACAATTGCTTCCAGTTAAATAATTTCAGTGCTCATTGGCCATCGAATTGTCTTGAATCTTTATTTATGAAGAAATTGTTTAATTGTGAGGCGATTGAACACTGGTCTGTGTGAAATCGTTGAGTCGGATTGTTGCATAACTTCTGCATTTCTCTGGTTGCTATTTTCTCGTGAATTATCCGAAAAATATTTGTCGAATTTAATCTCAACCGTAGACAAGGTCTGTGCATGATCGTGGTCGGTTAACTCTATTCTAATAGTAGTAAAATTCTGCCATAAGAGAGATAGACCGTTTGTTGCCAATTGAATCCTGAATCAAGGCTAGACCTAAGTTAGTGGATACCGGGGGTAGCGTAACCCGACTTAACCTTTGGTTCAACACTATTTCAAAACCGTGAGCAGATTAGAAAACCCGGATTGCCCATATCGCACTGCTTTTGCAGAGTAAGCGGTATTTTCTGTTTGGGAGCGATTCCATTGAGTATTCAACACGTGGCTAGGGTGGACCCATGAAAACCGCTATCACTGCGCACCATCGCAAGTTAATGTTCGACTAAGGAGGCCGCACGATATTGTTGAGCGTCGTCGATATGGAGGGGAGCCATCGGACGGTGGTCGTATGAGGAAGATGCGCGAAGGATAACCAAGGTACGGTGTGTGTATTGGATTGGCTATTGATTATATATGTGGGCCCGGAGTCAAAGGTTCATTATAAGGTTGTTTGTTTAAAAAAAAGCGTCGGGTATTAATATTAGGTTTTGAAGGGTTAAACCTTGATTATAAGGTTTGGCGTAAGAATATAAAATTCGGGGATATAATTTAATTCAAAGTTCGTTGAAGGTGTTATTCATCAATTTCTCTAAAATTGATAAATAAATTTACAAGAAATTTTGTGGGAGGCCACGTGGAGGTAAACTAAGTTAATGGAAATGAAATGATGATAGAGCGACTACAGTAGACCAGCTCTCCTTAGGGGCCGAATTTTAGTCTTTTTTTCCATCATTTGTGGTATCAGAGCTGTTGTTTTAAGTTTTTTTTGCAAAGAACTGACATGGCAATCTGAGTTGGTAGAGGTGCTGGCAGAAGGAGACCTGTTGCCAACGCAGAAGTGTTGGAGAGTTTGCAGAGCTTCGGGGCCAGAATGGATGCCATGGAGCAAAGACAGTCCGGAGATCCTGAAGACATCAGTGAACCTGAAATAGAAGAAGCTGAAGAAAATGTTGAGATTCCTCCTGACTTGAGGCTCCTCAGAACTATTCTGGGGTCTGCAGTTAAGCCCAAGATTGAA
This sequence comes from Pinus albicaulis, assembly GCA_034641835.2. NCBI lineage: Eukaryota > Viridiplantae > Streptophyta > Pinopsida > Pinales > Pinaceae > Pinus > Pinus albicaulis. The sequence goes on along the minus strand of CM076578.1, from coordinate 1,969,523,238 downwards.
GTATCAAATTTTTCAGGAGGATTGAATCCAGAGGAGCTGGTGGACTGGATTAATGAAATGAACAAGTGCTTCGACTATGAATAAATAAGCGAGGATAAAAAGGTCAAGTTTGCAGTGACAAAGCTGAAGGGACATGCTGCACTCTGGTGGGATGGAGTGCAGGCAGAAAGGAGGAGATTTGGCAAGCAACCTATCAAAAGCTGGACCAGAATGATGGCTAAATTAAAAGGTAAATTCTTGCCTAGTGATTATAAGCTAACATTGTATAGGCAAATGCAGAACCTGAGACAGAGGTTGCTGATATGCCTTTCTCCCTCCCTCTCCCCCATTTGTCTCTATCTGCCTCTCCCTCCCTTTCTCTATCTTTCTCTTCTTCCCTCTCCCCACTGCGATCTATATTTATACCTCCCCCATATCCCCTTATTTGTATCTCTATCTCAACCCCCTAAACACATGTCACTCTCTCTCTCTCTCTCTCTTCTTGCCTCCCTCTCTTTGTATCTCTCTTCTTCCATCCCACCCCCTCCATATATATCTCTATCTCTTCTTACCTCCATCTCTTTGTATCTCTCTTCTTCCCTCCCACCCCCTCCATCTATATATGTATATCCCTTTGTCTTTGCTTCTTTATCTCTCTCTATCAACCCACAAACATACACTCTCTCTATTCATATCTACCTACCTATCTATCTATATATTCCTCTTCCTCTCCCTCGCTATCTCCCCCCCACTCTCTCTCTTCTTCCCTCTCTGTGAGTCTTCCCCCTCCATTTATATCTCTATCTCCCATTATCTCTCTATCTGGTACAGGCACACACACATATATATATATATATATATATATATATATATATATATATATATATATATATATATATATATGTGTGTGTGTGTGTGTGTGTCCCCCTCTTCCTCTCCCTCTCTCTCTCCCCCCCCCCAACTCTCTCTCTCTCTCTCTCTCTCTCTCCATGTCTCTCTTCCCCTTCTCTCCCTATGTCTATCTCTATTCCCTCTTGATATCCTCTCTCCCTCATCGTATCTCCATCTTTCTCTTGTAACTCAACCCAAGATCTCACTATCGAGCTCGAGAGTGTTTGTCCAACCAAGGCTCCAGAAACTAATAACTCAACCCAAAAACTAAAGGAATCATGAGAACCAATCAGAAATAAATCAATGGAAATAAATCCACAATGCCATGGTTTTCCAGGAAATGGAAAGGCTAGGAAAATCCACATGAATACCCATGCAAGACAAAACTGGTGAGGAAAACATACATGAAAATTGGTACCTACAATAAAATTTATTTTTAACTGTTGATCCCGATTTCCACCTACTATTTCCTGCTCTTCCTCTTCCTTCTTGCTCCAAATCACCAAGTATTCACTATTTCTAAGAGTGCTCCAAGAAAACTCTAAGTATCTAAAAGTATGAGAAAGGGAGAGAGAGATAAAAATGACAGAGTTCCAAAAATGCAGTGAAAAAAGGTAACAACTAGTCCTTAAAAGCCTTTTTTATCAATGAGGCCTCTATTTTCTTCATTTTCCATTATTTTTCCCTCATTTTTCTCCTCACATGAAACATGTGACCTTTCATCTCCCTAGTTGCAACATTATTGCTGAAATACCAGGGCTCACCACTTTTTGGAACCATTTTCGGGGAGGTATCTGTTAGCCACCTGTAATATTTTGTTATACCAAAAGGTGGCTAAATCTTTTTGAGCCTCCAAGGAACAAATTTTATCACTAAAAATTGTTGGCTCTTGAAGTCACTGAGCCTGTCAGCTGCCTCATCCCAAATCTCCATTTGCTATCCATTTGTCCTCGAAAGATGTGGAGGTTAAATAGAAAAATGTAGCGAAGATAATAATTTTCCCTCTTCTGTAAAACCTTTCATCTGCTCCTTTTTCTCACATCCGTGCCTTGAATTTCATAAGTCCTCTTCCTTTCGTTTATGTGAAAAAATTCACTAAGATTAAAAGCTGCTTTGTGTTTGGACCCCATTTTCATTAAAAACAAAAAATGTCATTAAAGCATGAGTATTAGCAATGGTTCAACTAGTCGAATAGAACAAACAACACACCATGTCACTTTGAGTAGGTGGCTAGCAGGTTTGAAACATTAATACTCTGGAAAAAGAATCAAATGTACAAGTCTTCGCCATACTCCGAAGAACTCCGATTGCGATTAGCCTTGCTGCCTAAAACCCCCGATCATATTATTTTCATGTAACTCGGAGCCCGTCCTCGACGCTTAGACCTTGTGAATATTTCATTCCCAAACCCATTTTTCTTTATAAAACCCAAAACCCGCTTATCCAAACTTTCAACTTAAAAACTTGAAGTCACGTGTTTAATATTTTAATGGGTTGAAAAGACCGATCCATAATCGCAGTCGAATAAATGGTGAATCAAAAGACACCTCGAGATTTGATGCGATTGGGTCTCGTATGTTAAAATTTTCCCCCGCCCCTGTTTCATATGACTTCCCCTGGGGCCAAGTGTTAAAGACCTTGGGTGCCAATCGCATTGCAATGTTTCAAATGGGTTGATCGGAATGACCAGGCCCAATGGCCCGATTGCGATTGACCCCTTTGTTTTAATATGCCCCAAGCATATTACATCCCATATATCTGAAGGCCTCGCAGTCAGGTGCCTGTCCGATTTATATATATATTTTCTGCCTGATCCATAAAAACCTTTGATTATTCCAAAAAGTTTGGATTTCATAAAATTATACAAGGGTTTCCCCGGCTCATCTCCACCGTTGATCTAATCCTTTAGTCAACGGTCCGTAAAATACGCATCGCAATGTTTCCAATCGCTTACGTTTTTGTTTACCCACGATTCGCACTCCTCGATTAGATGGACCGTCCGTGTCGGTCGGACGATCAAAACACCGCCTTATTTCTTCTCCCCGCTCTCCTTTGCTGTCTTTTGATCTCCACCTTTAGACACCTTTATCAGCAGCCTCATCCTCTATACTTGACAGTTTAAACCTATTTCCGCAGGATTTCTTAACTTTTTTTGTGTTTTGCAGGTGTTTTAATGGTTTTCCATTATAGAATGAAGGAGAGCCGAGGGTTGGGAAAGACGTTTCCTGTTCCTTC